>JZKD02S2263939.1:23558-65344 GCA_000966675.3 Picea glauca
CTAGCTACACTACATTTTCCCTCTCATTCATTGTTGCAGACTGACTTCAGGCCATTCATGAGGAATGGTTGTAAGACCCAAAAATTTATATCCTAATCCAAAAATTGCAACATGATCCTCAAGCTTCTCCAATTTACTCTTGGCACAATGAAGAGATTCACTATAATGGTTGCATGTATTTAAGAAAATAGTCAAACATTAAACCCACGGTCCTCTATGAGTTGCATGCTTCACCTGCAATTGGGCATTTCGGGTTTACCAAAACCTATGAACAAGTCAAACATTCTTTTTTCTCGGACAATATTAAACATGACATTCTATTTGGAAGGATATTTCTATGGATTTCATTATTGGCTGACCTAAATTGGGAAATAAGGTAGTCATCCTGGTGATAGTATATCATCTTTCCAAATATGTTCATTTATGTTCTCTTCAAAACCCATTCACTGCATCCACAACTGATCATATTTTTATGGATAATATATTTGAACTCCATGGTGTGCGTCATTCTATTGTCTCTAACTAAGATCCAATTTTCACCAACAATTTTTGGCAAGAATTGTTTCGACTCCAAGGAACCCAATTGAATCTCAACACTGCCTATCATCCCCAAACTGATGGAAAAAAAAAAGTTGTCAACAAGTGTTTGGAAACATATTTTTGGTGTTTTGCATCCAATAGACAAAATCAATGGGCTCAGTGGTTACCCCTAGTTGAATAGTGGTACGACACATCTTACCATACTGCCACTTGCATGAATCATTTTGAATCAATCTAAAGGAAAAATCCAATGTCGGTTCTCTCATACATGCCAAGTGTCTCCAAGGTCCAGGAGGTGGACAAAAATATTACATTTAGAGCTGCCATTCTTTGTACCCTCAAAGGAAATTTAGTCCTAGCTCGGAATCACATGAACCAATAAGCATATTAGGGTCATTTTGAATGTCAATTCGTTGAAGGGGACTAGGCGTTTCTTCATCTGCAACCTTATAAATAGACTTCACTCAATGTTGAACATTATTATAAACTTTCCCCCAAATTTTATGGTCCTTATACAATTCTCAAGCGAGTAGAGCCCGTGGCCTACCAATTATCTCTTCCCAATCATTCTAATATCCATCCCTGAGTTGGACGAAGAAGGTTCCTTTTGGTTGCATCCCCAAGTAGTCTTGAACCAACACAAGCATTACCTTCGTCAGTGAACCATCAAGAAAGTGTTAGTTCAGTGGAAGGATACAGCTCTGGAAGATGCCACATGGGATCCATCTACCATTTTGAAACAATTTCCTCATCTCTAACCTTGAGGACAAGGATATTCTTTAATGGGGAGGGAATGTTAGGGATCTAACCTCCCTAGCCCCTGACATAGGTAGAATAATATATTTTCCATGTAATAAAGGCCGACATTAGTTAATAACGCATATTTAATAATGTGAACAAGTCTAATATAAGAAGACTTAATAGAAACTATTGCTTCTAGAAATATCTTCCTCTAGAATGTTCTTTAGAAGGTAGAATTAGTACAAATAGAAGTAGAAGGAATGATAAAGTCTTGTCTTTAGAATTACTATTATAGATCTCTGCTCTGTTGGAGGTTCCCCCCTCAAAGAGGAAAGTGAACTTGGTTTTCTATCAATAGAGGTATCATCTTCGATATTTTGATTCTCTATATTTTGTTGTTTCACTAGTATTTGCTACAATATTTTTGTTTCTACATAATTATAATACATCTGGTACCTTACAATATCCTAACCACATTCCATAAAAGGTGTATGGAGATATTCAATGGAATGGCCTTCCACTTTCTCTTGGATGACCAAAGTTCTTCCTTCTATTTGTATTCCAAATTTTGAGAGTCCATCGACTTCTTGGTTCCTCTCTATGTACACAATGATGGAAATATAAAGAGTTAAAAGTTGTGCAAGAAAGCTATATATCCTAAAAAATAGGCCGAATATTATAATTTTCCAAGGAATTTGTTCCATTCAACCAATTTACTACATTTTGCAAGCCATCAAAGATTTGAATTCTTCGTGCACCATTTTCCACTATCATATTTAGTAGCAGTTTTAAAACCATTAGATTTTCCATGTTGTTGGTCAGAACATGGTACCCCCACTTAAGGCTACCTTTTAAGTGATTACATAATGATAATTAATGTGAATCACACCTCCAACACCACATAATGGTGGATCTCCTTGACAGGCTTCATCAAAGTAGGCCCATATAGCAATTTTATCTATTTGTTCCTTAAGGACCAGTCTGGGGGGTTTGGGTTTTGACTCATGTGTGAAACAATCAAGTTTAGTCATGATATAAACATCGCATTGTATGCAAGGAATCGTTTTATCTTCCAAAATTTGTGATTTGTGAGCTATCCATATTCTCAAGATGTAATCAAAGGCAAAGCGTTGAATCTTTTACAATGGATACACCACTTGTGCAACCCTTCTTCGATTTTTCTTTTGACTCATGTGTGAAACAATCAAGTTTAGTCATGCTATAAACATCGCATTGTATGGGAGGAATCATTTTAACCTTCCAAAATTTGTGATTTGTGAGCTATCCATATTCCCAATATGTAATCAAAGGCAAAGTGTTGAATGTTTTACAATGGATACACCACTTGTGCAACCCTTCTTTAATTTTGGTTCCTCCCCATACTTCCCTTAATCGAGTGAGTCTCTCCAACTCCTTCCAACCCAACTCAATGAATGGGCATTACATTATTAAATGATCAATATCTTCATTGCATTATTTACATAGAATACACCAACTAGGGCCTTGCATACCTCTTTTTTGAAGCTTCTTCCAAGTAAGAGATTTATTAATCAACACCAACCACACAAAAATCCAAGATTTTAAAGGGAATTTGAGTTTCCACAAATCCTTCCACCACCATATCCTATCTAATCTTTTGTTTGCTGCAGAGATGGTCTACTAACCTAATTTAGGAATGTAAACCCCATTTGCATTGTTTTTCCCTCAAATGATCTGATCTTCATCTTCTCTAATTCTAGGATGACTAGATCTAAAGGTGCGCATATATCTTACACATTCTTCAACATATCTCCCATCCAAACTTATAAGCTCAACATGTTTCTATTATTGTCTCCAATTTGTGGTTAATTTTGTATGAGCCACCTAATGTAGAAAGGACAATTCCTTTTTGTGTAGCACCTCAATTGAACCTTCAAATAATTTATAGCCTTCTCCACATCCGATCCAAGGATCATGCCAATATGCAATCTTTCTCCATTCCCTATCCTCCATACAAATACCATTGACCTACTAATTGAAATGCTATATTCATTACCTTCCATACTACTAATGAGTTATGAAATTTTTTTATTTGAAGACCTAATCTACTCTTCTACTAAGACTGGAGAAATATAGTTTTGAGTTATAACCCGAGACCATAGAAATTTTTCTCCAATCAAATGGCAGAAACATTTAGTCACGAATGCTTTATTTTTTAAAAACTGAAGCTAGGAAATAATGTTATTACTCAAAAGAGGTTTTCGCAGAGCTAAACAACACTAGTACATCAAACTTGAGTCCTCAAAAACTTGATAAACATTGTAAATCCATACCAAAATACAAAGCTTACTATTATTTGCAAACAAGGAATTCTAGTATCTACTACTACTATAGATTCGATAGAAAATTATTAATATATAGATAACTCTAAAAAACATAGACTAATAAACCATGTTGCAATTGGTAGCTTCATCCAGACCTTGGTCAAGTAGCATAGGTTCCTATTCACCTATTTCCATGGCTTCAAAGAGTTGTTGGACAATGTCTTCCTCGTTGATAAATCAATGCCGTGAATTGTTCGATATCATTCAATTTGATCCCCTCTTGCTTAACTAGACAATGAAATTCCTTATTAGAGTATATTCTATCTCTAGGTTAACTACTTGTTTTTTTAATTGTTCCAAAATCTCCATTATCTTTAATTTTGACTAAAATAATGCAAATGGTGGCCTTGTTATCTTGGATAATATCTTCATGTGCCTGCAACATCCTTTTCATTTCTTGTTGTTGTCGAAATTCCATAACTTCAACAATAACATCAAACAAGTTTTAAGAGAAGATAACTTGTCATCAACGAAAGGGGCAAAGAGGTAGTTGAAGGCCATGATTTTCCTTTGTAAGAACATAACACTAAACTAGAAGGTGAAACTAGAGACCGCAACATCCAATTCAGATACCATAACTCAAAGACCTAAGAATCTCTATAGGTCCCAACATTCTAGAAAGAGGGAGATGCACAACCCCAGAAAAACTCATAGCTGAAATCAACCAAACAATGGACACACAATATTGGCATGAAACAATAATTAGAAAACATACCAATGAAGAAATTTGAGTAAACCAACTTGAATATTGTGCCTCACCTTGAAGAATTCGCTGAAACTAGAGACCGCAACATCCAATTCATATACCATAACTCAAAGACCTAACAATCTCTATAGGTCCCAACATTCTAGAAAGAGAGAGATGCACAACCCCAGAAAAACTCATAGCTGAAATCAACCAAACACTGGACACACAATATTTACATGAAACAATAATTAGAAAACATACCAATGAAGAAATTTGAGCAAACCAACTTGAATATTGTGCCTCACCTTGAAGAATTCGCTGAATGGTCGCTGAATTCCATTGACCTAATATCATGCACATCCTTACCCAAATCCCCTTCCTACCACCTCGCGCCTTGAAAATATTTTGAAATTGAATGCCAAATTGGCCAAATTATGGAATACAACCACATCAATCCTTCATTGTCGCCATGTCCGTCCCCTGCCTTTATTATCCCCAAGAAAAAAACTTAAGAGTGGAATCTCGTAACTGACTACCGTGCCCTCAATAAATCCATTGTTAAAAACTGATATCCCCTTCCCTGGATTGATGATTTATTAGACCACCTATAAGGGGCATGCTTCTTCACTAAAATGGAATTGACAATTAGGTATCATAAAGTGCACATGCAAACAACAGACACATGGAAGACAACGTTCAAGAACAAATTTTGGATTTTCGAGTGGATGGAAGGCCATTCGAGACGACGAATGCGCCAACCACATTAATGCACCTAATTAATGACATCTTCATACCACACCTAGGTAAGTTTGTTGTTATTTATTTGGATGGTATTTTTATCTTCAATAACTCTTGGAAATACCATTTGCAACATGTGTGAAAAGTGATTGAATTGATATGCGAGCATAAGTTGCAGGTGAAGGTAAAGAAGTCCTTCTTTAGACAAAATTTCATCTAGTACTTGGGATTCATAGTGGATACCCAATGTGTGCACCCAGATACCTTGAGGGTGCACGATTTGGTGCAATGTCCAGTGCCATCCAACACACATGAATTCAAAATTTTCATGGGGGGAATCAATTTATACAGAAAATTTGTCTCCCACTTCTCACAACTGGCTCAACCTCTGCATCAGTTGTCACATCAAGCAAAGTTTTTATGGACTTGAGAGGTTTAGTGCCATTTTATGAAATTGAATACAACATTGTGTTCAACCCCTATTCTAAGACTTTCGAACATGAATCAACCCTTTGAGATCGAGACAATTGCCTCTTAAGTACTTAAACATGGAGGTCATTCGATAGCATATCACTCCAAGATGCTTACAGAAGCAAAAGTCAACTACATCACATACAACAAGGATTTCTATAGCTTGGTACATACACTAAAGCAATGGCTCTACTACATTATGGGTAAAGAGACCATCCTTCATACCGACCATCATCTGTTGATATTCATTAACTCCCAGAGTAAGATGTAGGAACAATTCCATTTAAAGTGGGTAGTGTATCTTCAACAGTTTCACTTGGTTATTAAATATAAGAAGGGGACCTCCAATAAGATGGTGAAATTTTTAAGTCGCCCCCCAATGCAGGTTTTGCACATTTTATAAATGTGTTGTGCAACTTATGACGCATGTAAGAAAATGTATGCTACAGATCTATGTTTTGGTGCAGTCTGGCATGCTTTGCAACAAACTACTATCATCAACTAGATTCCCTTTCTGGACTACACCATCCATGAAGGGTGGCTCTACAAACTCAATCAGTTATGTGTGTCATAGATCAAAGATTGTCTCATTCTAATCCAAGAATCACACACATCTTCTTGCAGCAAGAATTTCAACACAACCAAAACCATCCTCAATCTCTAGTTCCATTTCTACTGGCCTGCACTATACAAACAAGTGGAAAAATTAATTCGTACTTGCTCCCTCTTTTCACAAAGTAATCCATCTAATAGTCAGCATGGTATGTACCAAACTCTTCCAGTTCCTTCTCTTCCATGGAAATTCATTTCCATGGACTTTTTGAGTGGTCTCCCTCCCACGTTTCACAAGCATGATGTTATTTGGGTTGTAGTTTGTTGTTTCTCTAAGATATCTCTGTTCATTCCCTGTCATAAAACTACAACTATTGCACAAACTACCATCCTCCTTTTCCATCATGTGTGGCCCCATTCGGCTTACCCAATAGTATCATTTTGGATCATGAATCTCGCTTCCTTATTACTTTCTAACATACTCTATGGACTTCGCTCGGGTTCCAACTTTTTTTCTCCACCACATTTCACCCCCAAATTGTTGACCAAACAGAGGTTTCGAACTACACTCTAGTCCACTCTCTTCGAAGCTACTTTTCCAAAGTAAGTAGTGGGATTCTTGTCTTCATGTCAATCAACAAAGTTATAATAGGTCTGCTCACTCCTCCATAGGCTTCGCCTGTTTCAAGGTTTGTATGGGATTTCAACCAAGTGCACCCTTAGAGTTACCACTCACTCTTTCATCCTTGGATTTTGCATGACAACAAAAAGATAAACAATCAAAGAAAAGTTTCATCCAAAACATTGCACATCAACATTCCCAACTTGTAGAGGCATTGCAAGAAACACAAGAACACGCCAAGCAGAGGCACGATAAAAAACACACACCATTGGTTTTTCAACCTGGTGATCGAGTGTGGCTATTACTGGACAAGCACCGTCACTGAGGAGAACATCATAAGCTCCACCCTTTGTGTTATGGTCCATACACCGTGCTCAAAATAATTGGCGAGAATGCCTATTTTTTGGACTTGCCACCATAGCTTGACATCCACGATATGCTCATTGTCAACAATCTCAAGCTATTTGAGCCACCACTCCTTGAGGAAACTATTATGGTACATCATACGATGGACAACATACCTGATTTTCATCCTTCTCTTCTCGCAGACACCATTCTAGATTCTCGGACTTGAAACACTTGCCAACAACAATATGATTCCTACCTTGTGGGTCGCAAGGGCTAGACACCTACATATGCCAAGTGGATGTCTCCAACAACATTGCAACGTTTTTTCCCTCACTTGTTGGAAAAATTATGGATGCTTTCGGATCTAAAAAGGGAGGAATTGGGCCACCAAAGAGGGTTCCCATCTTCCTTTTCCAGTTAGTATGAGGACATATAGTTTTTTATATTGTAAACTTCCCTCGCTAGTCTAGCTGAGCAGGGCAGTTCCTAAATAAATAATTAGCACATTTTTTTTTTCCCGTGAGGTAGTTAATTAATAAAAAGCGAAACAATGCTTGTCAATCAGAAATAAAAGCGACAAGTCTCTTGTTGTTGTTGTAAACAAAACTTCACCCAGTCTGATAAAAAGGGTGTATTCTTGTTGAAATACAAGGAATGGTCACTTACTTCTCACTTCCAACATTTTTCTCTTTTATTCTTTTCCCATTTGTATTTGTACAGTGTTTATTTCCAGTGTGTTGGTCTATACAATTGCTACATTTTTAATTTTGTAAATAGAATTGCAGATCAACATTAATTTCCATGTCTCCTCATCAAATTAACATAAAAAGATGTAGAAATTTAATGACAAAATCAACACAAATAATTTTTTCATACACTTAGCAACCTAAAGATTTATGTCTTACATGAACATCTGATATGAACCCACATTCAAATAGATATCATAAACAGAAACACACATTACTAAGTACATATGTAGCAGAAAATAAAAATGAACAAGAGTCACATCAACATGTGCACACCCAGAAATTTTGGCAACCAGCCAGGGAAAACCCCAAATTGAGGAAATCCACCGAGAGAGAGATTTATTAGAGCTTCAAGAAGTTAGAAAGTTACAACGATATACATTTGGCAACAAGAGACAACTTACAAACAACCACAATTTGACCCAATTTTTTTCCTAGGAAAACATGTCCTGAAATCCGTACTGTTGTACGACCCTGCCCTTTTTCAACTCCTCAAAAAATAATCCAAACAACAGTTGTATGACCTGATCTGTACAACCCTACTGCAGAAAGAAAACCCTTAAAACAACCTTGAAAATTATGCCTCTTATGCCTCGATTTTTGTGCCCTCTTTCCCTTGTTGTATGGACTATACAAAACTATACAATATCGCCTCTCTCACAACAATGTATTTCATCACATTCATACATAAATATTTCCTTGGGATTTGTTCCCAATCTCTCTTGGAACCTGTGTCAAATCTACTGCCCAACAATTTCTTCTAAGCTCTCGCTCAAAATATCTCATATGCTTATCATGCACACTGCCCTAGGTTCACTCTTATAACCTGAAAATAACTTTTCACTTATAAATGTCTTTTCACCTTCCCCATCCCTAAATCTATTGACCAAGATCTAATCTATCCTTTACAAGATCAAGGGACATGATTCATTCCATCCAAAATAAATCACTTAAATATATTAAAGTACAATTTCACTTTACGACATAAGTGCACTTTATGAAATAAAGTCACTTTAATATTAGAAGGTTAATTTACAAAAAGTCACTTAAATAAAAGATTCTTTATTACAACTTTATAAAATTCCTATTACAAAGTCAAGTGCCTAGTAGTGCAAATGAAAGGTCACTTTCGCATACAAGACAAAACATGTGGAGTACCTCCTAAGCTATAAAATCTAACACTCCCTCTTAGTGAGGGATGTACTCGCTTCCATCACCATCACCTGGTCCTGTCCTCATGTCCATCACATTGTTTGCAGTAGGAGCTCCCTATGAACCTAGAGCCAACCTTACACCTGCACAAAATCCAAACCTGAAGACCTCATGTTGGCAACTACTATAAACCTTGAGCTCCTAGGATAATCCACTCCACTTTGAGCTTCTGTCTACTCACACCAGATGAGCCTCCTACCGGTGCTCTGAAGAGACTCCCTCTCTTCCCTCAGATGTCAAGATTGAATCCTTGGGCCCACCGCAATCTCAAGAGCCTCCTCCTTCTCATATGAATAATCAATTGTAGGTTGTCCTCTCACAATGTACAACCTATAAACTCGTTCACCAATTAACTATGGCTCTACCAGATCCATTCCCTCCATGTAGATAAATACATGTCCCCTCTTGAAAAATGTAGAATATCCAACATCTTCCAAGGATGAGACCGAGAGCCATTTAACCCTCAACCCTAGAACAAATATAACTCCATCAACCTCCAGGAGTCCTCCATATTGTTCACTGTAACTCAGAGCCCAAGCTCTAATACCATGTATAAATTTAATGACAAAATCAACACAAATAATTTTTTCATACACTTAACAACCTAAATATTTATGTCTTAGACAAACATCTAAGATGAACCCAAATTCAAATAAATATCATAAGTAGAAAAACACATTACTAAGTACATATGCAATAGAAAATAACAATGAACAATAGTCACATCAACATGTGCACACCCAAACATTTTGGCAACCAGCCAGGGAAAACTCCAACTTGGGGAAACCCACTAAGAAAGAGATTTATTAGAGCTTTGGGAATTAAAAAATTTACAACAATATACATTTAGCAGCAAGAGACAACTTACAGACAACCACAATCTGTCCCAATTTTTTGCCTAGGAAAATGTTCCCTGAAATCCATATTGTTGTATGGCCCTACCCTTTTTCAGCTCCTTGAAAAATGTGTCAAACAACAACTGTATGACCTGATCTGTACGAATTTGTTGCAGCAGGAAAACCCTCAAAATAGCCTTGAAAATTGTGCCTCCTATGCTTCGATTTTCATGCCCTCTTTCCCTTGTTGTACAGACTATACAGATCCATATAGTACGACCTCTCTCACAACAATATATTTCAGCACATTCACACAGAAATATTTCCTTTGGATTTGTGCCCAATCTCTCTTGGAACCTGTGTCAAATCTGCTATGCAACAATTTCTTCCAAGCTCTCTCTCAAAATCTCTCATATGCTTGTCTTGCACACTTACCTAGGTTCACTCTTGTAACTTGAAAATGAATTTTTACATCTAAATGTCTTTTCCCCTTCCCCATACCTAAATCTAATGGCCAAGATCTAATCCCGCCTTTACAAGATCAAGAGACATGATTCATTCCCTCCAAAATAAATCACTTAAATATATTAAAGTACAATTTCACTTTATAACATAAGTGTACTTTATGAAATAAAGTCACTTTAGTATTAGAAGGTTACTTTTTATTTTTTATTTTTTTTATGCTGGCGGAATCGGCAACTGGGCCGGTCTCGTACTCGCGTGACATGGGGTCGATTCCGACCGCTACCACTATAACCTCCAGGTGCCATACGTATGCCCCTTCCGCAGGCACGGGTAAGTCAGGGGGATTTGAACTTGGAACCTCATCGTACATAACACGCTATATCACGGCACTTGCCAATTGAGCTGCCCCCCGGGGGCTGTATTAGAAGGTTACTTTACAAAAAGTCACTTAAATAAAAGAGTCACTTTATTACAACTTTATCAAAACGCCTATTACAAAGTCAAGTGCCTAGTAGTGCAAATGCAAGGTCACTTCCGCATACAAAAAAAAACATGTGGAGTACCTCCCGAGCTATAAAAGCTAACAAAAGAATCTCATGACAAATCAAGCAGGAAATGAGGATATGATGTTGGATTTCGGTTCCTCAAAGTGTTAGGAAGAGTCTTCTATATGCCATAATAAGTTAGAAGGGATGTCAAAGAATGCATTTGTATGTTTTCTTTATGATGGGTAATAGTTTTCTATCGATGTATTATAATACATAAGGAGTCTCTAAGGTATCTGAGTAATGCTTGATAAGATTGGAGAACAGTGGTAATATTATTCTCGAACTATCAGATCTAAATTGAACTATGCTCGTGTACGAAACTTAGTTGACTCTTTCCATTGGACAAGGCCATAAATGGATGATGAAAATACCCTTAGTTGGATATCCCCGATTTGTAATCCTGTAGGGGTTTCAGACTTATTCTCTTCGTTTCTTTTTAATCTTGAAGACAAAATAGTTGAAAGCAATTTCGTATCCATATCATCCTTTTGTTGAGCCTTTTGTTTCAGGGATTTTGTTTTTAATGCAGAAGAAGAGGAGGGTTTTTCTTTGTGAATATTTCATGAGGGTAAAACCCTCGCTCTTGGTTTCCACTTCATTCCTGTCTAAAACCCTATCCAATTGAACCTTGATTTATCCAGCTTAGCTCTGAATAATAATGCAATAAAACCAGAGTGGAACAATCCTAAAGCAGATTGTGCTCGTTTTTTAAATGCCTTGGTCATCTTCATGATTTCATCAAATCCTTCAAAAGGAAGAAAGGTAAATTAAGAAAATTCCTCTTCTTTAAATGCAACATAATCCGAATATGATAATGGTAGATCAAATTAAACTATCCTTCACATGTTATGAAGTTTTTAATTATTAGGGATACCTCCTTCTAGGGTGAAATCCATGCATCCTTTTGAAACCCTTTCTTTTGGACATCAGGCATATGTAATGGAACAATTACAAATTGAGTCCAGCTATCATTTTGTAACTTTAAGTACTTGGACCAACGTTCCCCAGCTATCATTTGGTAACTGATACTTTATTCACTGACTTTGAATGCCAAACCTTGGACAATATTTGTTTGGCCATTAAAATTATCGACAAATTCTAGTGCTATGGTTGAATATGTTCCTTGAAAAATCCTAAAAATTTCCAACCATTCGGCTTGAGAGAATATAGCCATTGCTTCAGGATATTGTCGAATGAGTTCAATATTATCAAGATTTGTTCTATTTTGATATCCCCACATTTATTTGCAAGCTTCAACTAGATGTTTTTTCAGTTGATTACATATTTATTTATACAAAATTATTGCTCCAATTCGTATGGTATATGAAACAAGGTTTTTTTTAACCGAACCTTATGTTAACTGGGTAAGGGAATTGATGAGATGACATACTATTAATTAGTAGCAAACCAATTCATGTGATGATCAAAATCCTACCATATTTTCATCATGTATGCCATATGATGATTTGTAATGCTACAGATTTGTCATTGTGCAACAATTTTTCAAATGATTATGTAGCATGCCAAAATATTCCAAATCATGATATTTAACCAAGGTATGAAGCCAACACTTTGAGATATTCCAAATAAAAGGTTGAAGCCAACACTTCGATATTTTCTCCATTCGAATTAGCTTTTATTTTATAGTTTTGAAGTATACAAGTAAAAGGAAAAAAATGATTTCATATAACAAAAAATGGATGGAAATGGAATGCTAAGGATAGTGAAAAACGTAGGTAGGCTAATTGAATTGTAGTTCTAATAATTTTTAATTTTATATAAAAAATTATGAGCTAGAGTATAGAAACTACCTAATCTTTGGTGAAAAATCCTTTCAACTTTGAACTTGATATCATGCTTCCTATATAATGAATCTTGTAACAATAAGTGGCTAATAATATAAATACCATGAATGAAATTGTTGATTCAATGCAATTTTATAGTGAAATCATCATTATAGATAAAAGAGAATTGGACCCTTGATCTTCAGACAACTAGCCATGTTGGATTGTTGCAATAATTTTGAAATGTAACCATGGAACTGTAAACATGCTTGAAAAAGCTCTACAAATCTTCAAGTATAAATGTTGTTGAGAATTATCAAGGTTGTTTGAATTCTGTAATTGAGTTCAAACCCTGAGTGTCTGTTTCAACTTGTAGTTTGTAAGTAAGTATTTGTGAAGAAACCTTTTTTTTTGTCTTTTGATGCAGGAGCATCACCAGCAACAAGCAAGCGCGGAGGTGGAAGACAGTTAGAAGGCCACCAACGCACGTTTTGAAATATTTTTGAAACATTAATATAATAATTAAAGGGAAGCGTACTTGCATAT
Source organism: Picea glauca (assembly GCA_000966675.3). Taxonomy (NCBI): domain Eukaryota; kingdom Viridiplantae; phylum Streptophyta; class Pinopsida; order Pinales; family Pinaceae; genus Picea; species Picea glauca. The sequence continues at coordinate 36,759 of JZKD02S2263939.1, forward strand.
TGTAAACAGATCTTGAGCGGTTTCTCTCATTTGTAAAACATTAAGGCATTTATGCATAGTAAATGAAAGTAGGTAGATTTAAATTCCAGATTAGACAGTTTTAGGAACAGGAGGGAAAATGACTATAGACACCCTCACTTTTGTATCATTGTAACATTAGAGAGCATTGTATCATTGAGCATAGAGAAGAAGGAGAGAGCTATAGCAAAAGGCTATAGAGAAGAACCCATGTACAGAAGTTCTGAATTAATATATGAAGCTTTGATTCAGATTCATGGTGTTATGACATTTTCTGTGTACACATGTTGAATGGTATGCTTATGGTTGTTTATTCTCTTTGTTACACATTTTCTTTAATATTGTGTGAATGTATGATTTCATGTTGAATTTTTGAAGTCTGAGAGAGAGAGAATGAATTTCAATTGTTTCTGTTCCTGAGTGAGAAGTTCCTACAAGGAGTGCAGTGAAATCGTCCACAAGGAGTGCGTTGACAGAGGTTTAGAGTTTATCTCTGAAAGCTCAGGAGAGATATTGTTGTTCTCATTCCCGCAGAAGTGCAGGTGAGACACAAGAGTCGTGAAAGGTGTGCGCAGGCCGGTTGAAAGCTGAGAACTTATTAACCAAGGGGAGAGTTGAAGGACTACTGTTGCAAAAAAGTGCACAGAGTCGAGAGAATCAAATACCCAAAAGTATTTGAAGGTTTCCGCAAGAAGTGCGTGCAGGATTATTCTTGAAGACTCGAGGTTGCAAGGAAAGCTCAGGAGGGTTAGTGCCTTTGAGATAAACAAAGGGGAGATGAATCAAAGTCGCTTTGCAGAGTTTATATTCCAGTGGAAGAACATTGGTTTATTATGCAGGAGTTATCAAAGGAGCAATGAGCAGTCGAAATTCCTTGTGGGGAATTCTCGAAATCAAGAGGACCGTAGGATCCAGGGAAGTTGCAGGGTGGCTAGAGGCAGGTGAGCTTACCACTCTAGGATCTAGAATCAACGTGGACCGTTGATCATGCTTTGCACAAGCCGTCAGATCATTTCAGCATCTCGGGGATCTTAATGCCAAGGAGTTGAGCACAGTGAAACGAAAGTCCCAAAGTCGCAAGTTGCGACCAGAATTGGGTTTGAGTTTTGGGATTTCGGCACTTCGGGTGTCGGGAGATGAAGGAGACAATGCTTTGGGAGAGAGAGTCCTGAAAACCTGAAAGAGTGATAAGTGGCAGGAGTCTACATCAAAGGTTGAAAACCACAAGGACGACATGCAGTGTGTCTTCGTCAATTGACGGAGTAAAAACTTGTGGACCGTTTCAGGGTTCGAAGGTCAAAGGACAGAGAGTCTTGCATTTGGATTCGCGAAATCGCGAAGTCCAAAATCCCGATGAAGTGAGAAGCCCATTGAAAAGTCAACCTTTTCCGAGTCCATCGGAGTTTCAGAAATTCAGGTTTCGGAAGTTGTGGAGATAAGAACCCTTGACATCAGGGATCGCGAAATCGTGAAACCCGAAGTCCTGGATTTGCAAAGGGTGTGATCCTATTTCGGGTCAGGAGATTTGGGTTGACGCTTCGTGTTTGATCACGTGGGAACACCCATAAGAACCTGTGGATACATTGTTGTGTGTGAAGGGTATTTCCCAAGGGGAAACCAAAGAGTCAATCAGACTCAAAGGGCATATTAGAACGATCCTATGCGAACCTCAACCCGAGGGTTTTGGAGGTCTGCATCATCTTTTCAATTTTTTCCTTCTAGAAAGACTAGTTTTCAAACAAAATTTGTCTAACTATGCCTCAGAAAAGGTTTTCATAGTTGTTTTTTTTCTTATTCTTGACAATAGTAGCCATAGATTTGGTTTTCTGCTATCATCAAGTCCAATAGTGCCTGTGACTAGGTTTTCACTATTAAATTTATTATATATATTTTTTCTTTTTATCATTATTTATATACAGTGAATTATGTACAAATGGTCCTTTGAATTTTTTATTTATGAGGAAATAGATGAAGGTGGAGAGACCACCTTTCTTACGACCTAACTTCAGACTGATTGACTAAATATTTGATAAAATCCTCTTTTGACAATGATTTTTGATATAAACGTAGTCGATGGCTATTCACCAATAATGAGGTTTTGTCTTCATCAATAATACACATTTTGACCCAAACATTATCGTAGACAATATCTATTTCATATGGTCCCATCCATTGAACACAAAGTTTCCCTTTAAAGTACTTATACCTTAAATCAAATAGGAGTTCCTAATCTCCTTCATGAAACTTCTTATTTTTAATGAACTAGTCGAGCCATTTAACTCTTTGTTATTGAATCAAATTAGTTTGTTGTATGGAAGCTTGATGTAATTCATCCAGTTCATTGATTTGATTTAAATGATGTTGTTGAGACTCTGTAAGATCCATGTTAGCTTGTAATGCAATATGTAAATTTTTAACTTCAAACTCGATTGGAAGGATTGTCTGCTTACCATACACTATCTCATATGGAGTAAATCCTATAGTATTGTGATGCGTTGTTCGATAAGCCCACAATGCTTTAGGAAGTATTTCAGCCAAATCTTTTTGGCGAAGTTGTATTGTCTTGGTTAGAATGGTCTCTAAGACTTTATTGGTCACTTCAACCTAGTCATTGGCTTGCATGTGATATGGTCTTGATGTTCTATGTTGAATTCGATATTTCTGAGTGATATATTGATTGATCTTGGAAGTAAATTTTGTTCCTTGATGAGTGATGATTTCCCTTGGTACAGCAAATCAGACACATATTTCTTCATATAAAAAATACACCACTGCTTGCTTTATTTCCTTAGGAAGAGCCTTAGATTCAACCCACTTAGTCAAATAATTGGTGTAGAATTGAATGCATACCTTTTATATTGATGGTGGATTGATAGGCCCAACAAAGTCAAGGGCCCATTTTTCTCACTGGACTGGTTGGACTGGTTTTCTCACCCTTTGACAAATGTAGCAAATCCTGGCATACTTTTTGGAATTCTTGAAGATCATAGGACAATAGTACCCTCGATGTAGCACCTTATAAGAAGTCCTTTTATCTGCAAAATGTCCTCCAAGTGGGTCATCATGACAGGCTTTCAAGATATCAAAGATCGAATGCTCTTGAACATAATTTCAGATGACATGATATCATCCTATTTAGAAGAGGTGGACTTGGACTCAGGAATACATAGAAATTTGACAAATCATTTTTTTCTTTTGCCTTGGAGAAATATGTTGTGGAAATTTTATTGTAGCTAAATAATCAACAATATCTACAACCATGGTGAATGAAACGATAATGCAAATATGTGTTCATTAGGAAAGACATCGTCTACATGAATAACATCCCCTTCATTGTTTAATTAAGAAATAAATTATGTAACAACGTTCTCTTTTACTATTTTATCACAAAGAATGATGTCAAATTCTTGAAGTAAAAGAAATTGCCTAGTCACTCTACCATTCCTGATTGGTTTGTTCATAAGATATCAAATGGTAGCATGATCAATGTGCAAAAATGCCAAGTAACTAGTAATGTAATGTAATGTAGAAATTCATTAATTGCAAGGACAACAACAATAAATTCCTTCTCTACTACAGTATAATTGAGTTCTGCAAGAGAAATATTTTTACTAATGAAGTAAATGGCATATGGATTTTGTTCGTCTCATTTTCCAAGCATAAATCCAATAGTTGTATATGAAGCATCCATTGAGATATGAAATGTCAAGGACCACTTTGGCCTTCTTGATACTAGTGCTTCAGATAAATTTTATTTCAATGTTTCAAAAGCAATCTGACAAAAAATAGTCCAACAAAACTCGACATCTTTCAAAATTAATGTGAATAATGTCGATGCAATATTAGTGAATTTTTCTATGAATTGTTGATAATATCCTGCATGGCCTAAGATTTGCACCAGTGATGACTCATTGAATCCCAATGACAATCTCTCAAGATTGGAGTTCCATCCACAATGCATATGAAATTCACCTATAGGAGGATGAGGAAAAATCTACTAGTGGAGATGACCATTCAAGCACCAAACCTCTCGAGTACTCCCTGTATGATTTATAATTGTAATAAATCTATCCACACAATTTTGTTTAGAATAATCAAGACATGAACAATTGAATTTTTTTGGGGGGGCTTGAAGTTGAGCTATCTAGTAAAGTTAGATTTGAGACACATTCTAGGCTGTAATGTTTTGTTCATGATACCTTTTTCATCTAGGAATGTTGAAAGAAGCAAAGGAACAACGAACCAAAATGGATTTTTGTTGTAGCAAGTTTTTCCTCACCCCATGCAACTTTCTCATAGGGCCTTTCTATTTCCCTATGCAAACTTGAAGTCCCCTTTTGTACTTCCTAGAGCCAAGAAATCATATTTTTTCACATATACGTGTCCACATATACACGCCCTACCAATTAGATAGCATGTGTACATCGAGTTTGGTGCTCAAAATTAAAAATTGTGTCGAGTTTCCACATCACGTCACGAGATCCATGATCCTTGACCTTCCATATACTGGAAACATTCTGACTCGACCCTTCAGTTCCATTTGAAGGCTATAAATTGAGCCATATCCAAGCCGTTCAAGAGGAGAGAATTCAACTTTTGATTGCAAAGATACTCTAGAGAAATTTTCACTTCACATCGAGTCTGCATCCCTTTTCCCTTTAAATTCTGAACACATTGTTCAGTTCCCAAGCTCTTCCCTCTTTGATAGAGAACCTCATTGGCTCCCATATATGAGCTTGCTTTTGGTGGAGGATTGGAGTGGTGGAGGTCCAACTCAAAGGGACTTAGTTTCTCGATTCTAAGATGTGTCGACATAGAAGTTTTTCATTTGTACACTTTTGTTGATTATCTTAATAGAAACACTCTTTTCTCATATAATTGATATCTTGAAAATATTTGAATTATTATTCCATGGGCGTAATTGTCATGTATGTTAATGGATTATGCTATTTTATATGGTAACATTATATATTATCACCATATGCTTGCGTATCTTTGTTTTTGAGGAAAAATTGTAGGTATAAATATTTGAGTTGTGTGCTTAATGATGGTCTTCATTGAACATCTGGATGAGGTAGGCTCTTTGGTGAATCCTAGTTTTGGGTCTGGGGGCATGATGCCTCCTTTTTCTCCCTTTTCATTTGGTGGGGGTCAAATACCTCAACCAACACCCATGGTTGGAGGTTGGAATCCTCCTTCCTCTAGACCCAATCCTAGCTTCACTTTTCCAGGAGAAAGTGCTCAAATGGGCAGTTCTTCTACTTATTACATCCCGTCCATCTATCCTTCTTCCACTATGTCAGTTCCTACAAACTCTTTTCTCATGGTACACCTCCTTCTTTCCTCTGGTGTTTCATCTGGGTGGAGTTAGTTTTATAGTATGGGAAACCCCCTTCATGGAGTTCCTTCATCTGGGGGAAACATATATCCTCACCTGAGTAAGCCTTGTCATGCCACTTTCTCTTTGCAAGCGGCTTCCTTGGCGATGATGCCCTTACAACCCTTTATGAATTAGTTCGGGGGAGTATACCATCCTGCCAGACAAGTCCATGGTGTATACCATAACCCTTCCTAGCCCGCAATCTCTCAAAATCAGTCTTTCTTGGAACCTTGGTCTCAGATGCCGCAACCAGCCCTTGTAAGTCATGCTAGAAACACAAGTCCAGTCATTGCGAGTTATACTAGCATTATATCACCAACCTTTGCTAGTCATGTTGGATATAGGTCAACAACCTCTGTAATTCATGTTGAATACATGCAACTAGATACTACAAGTCATGTTGGGGGCACAACTCTAGTCACTGCTAGTCACACTGGACATACAACACTAACCTCTTCTAGTCATGTTGGGGATTTATCACCAACCCCTGCAAGTCATGTTGGAGATGAGTTACTAGCCTCTGCAAGCCATGCTGGGAGCATGTCACCAACCACTGCAAGTCATGCTAGGGGAATTCATATGATTGAGAAGCCTTGGTGTATAAGACACAAACCCAATTTCCTTTGTAGTCTTTGCAAAGGAGATCACCTTACTCATTTGTGCCCTGTTATATCAGTGGTATGAGAAGTGTGGTCCTTGTTTGGGGGCCCTTCAGGTTTTGAGTCGTCTATGGTTTCCCAACTTTCTAATCCTTCTTTGGTTGATAAAATGGTCGTTTCAATGCAATATTTGGCTGAAATCACTCTTCTTTTAGAGGATGATGTGTCTATTGATCATGTTGTCTCGCATCTTGTTCAACTAGAAGTCATGCCAACACAATATTCAACCAACACCACTTCTGTTGTAAGGAATGATGCGTCTCTTAACCTTGTTGTCTTGCATCCTATTCAACCAACGATTGAAGAAGTGGTTGTGACGATGCAATCTTCGGTTGATCCCACTCTTCTCTTGGAGAGTGACAAGTAGAAAGAAGTGATATTGTCGATGCAATCTTCGGTCAATCCCACTCTTTCTTTGGGGGGTGATGTGTATTTCGACCATGTCCTTAGCATTTCTGGTTTTGTATCTCCTAAACAGGGGAGAATTTCACTCTCTTTGAGTACACGCCCTCCAAGTCCTAGGGTGGTTTCCTTTGATTGGAATGATCTTTTAGAGCCTCACCTTCCTTCTTCTACACCCTTCCAGATAAGGGGAATTCTTTGATATATTGTAGATAAAGTCTCCTCTGCAAGTATTTTATCCTCCTAGACTTGGAAAGTTTTGGTTTCTCCCAAAATTCTGTCAACTACCAATGTGTTGTTGGATTCTGACAGGAGTCCTACATGGGAGCATTGGCCTCCTCCATGATATGTTGCTTAGAACAACATCTGAGTCTTGTTTAATCTCTTTTCCAACTCTCTCAAAAGAGAAAATATTGCTGAGTGAACTTGTCTCTTTCACACTCATCAAATGGATCTAAAAGGACGTCTATTTGGTGTAAGTTTAACCCTTTTTTGGACCAAGTAGACTAATTTCGAAAAAAGGAACACTCTAGTCAACATAGGCTATAAGAGTTATCCTGGGTATTTTTTTATACCTTTTCAGGCCTAGGGGACTAAATTTACGAAAAAGGACATTCTTTGGAGTTAAGTTGTAATTGCATTTCATCCTCCTGCTTGTAGTATTGAGCCTATTTATGGTTCCCGCTTTCTCGTTATAAGCCTACTACCTTAAAAATTTGCATCACCACCCAAGCAAGGCGTTGTTTATATCCTTTGTAGCTTGACACCCTGTACCCTAAGAGGATACATTCGCCCAAGTACCATGTCCCACATGCACTTCCATGCATTGAACATAGGTATGTTCCATTGTTTGGAGCTAGTTGCTTACTCGCGACACTCATTTCCTCCTCTATATCATAGCATTCACTTGCCTATGTAAAAATAAAAAAAGACAGGAGGGAAAGAATATTATCTTATATCGGTATCAGTTGTGCCACCTTTGAATAGAGCACAAACTTTTGAGTCCACTTGTCATCCAAAGTTTGGGTTTAGCAGACCTACGGAAGTTGAGCTTGTTACTCAAAGTTTACTCCCCCGACTAGTTATTCTTCCAGTCCCTATGGAGAGTTTGATTTATGCCTCCTGCATCAAAAATTTTCATCATCAAGTCTATGCTTCTAGAGTCCTCCATATGTCTCATGCCCTTGTTCAAAGGAAGTCTATAAGCTTGTGTCGTCAATTTCTTAGAACTTTTGACTTTACATGTCAGCCATACCCTCAGTGTGTCTAAGAGTTACATGAAGTTGTAGTCCTACTATGCACCCTGGTCCTACTTTCATTATAGGTAGGTAACCTTGAACCCAAAAGTTGACATCTCCTCATTGGTCGCTGACTGGGGGGTTTCCCTTGTGTTCGATGACAAGAAATCTATTCACACATTGGGATTCATGCAGTGTCTTGGATTCCATTATCCTCATTGGTGGTTTCCTCGCCTTTTTTGACATTCTTGCTTATTGGCTTCTATTCAGAGGGTCTTTTTTGTGCACAACTTGCATCTAGTGCATGCAAAAGATGCACAAGGTTGTTGTTTCGTGAACATCCTCTTCATTCGAGTTCCTCCAAATCATCAATCTATTTCTTTGTACCTCGTGATGACTATTGAGAGATGCCTTAATTATCTCCTTTCAGTGGGTCTCCTTACATCAACTTCAGCTCATCTATTCTGGAAATGAGGCCTAGAGTCCTATGAGTACCTAGAGGCTTGCAATCATCAGTGGCAGGTTCTCCCTCCATCGACAGTTGGGAATACATCAATCTCTCCTGATTGATGGATTATTCAAGTGTTTGACCTCAACACCTTTATTCACACTTGTAAGAATGCACTCGGTGCCTTGATACCTACTTTCATTATCGGTAGGTCGTCTCATGTTTGTTAATGTTATACCTTAATGACCAATAATCAAACAAAGTCTCATTATGTTCGACCTCAACTCTTCTATTCACATGATGTGGACTTGCACCATTAGCGGATTGTGTAGAAGACATGAAGACATCAATTTATAGTAGCATCTTTCCCGAGTTATTGCTATCGTTCAATAGACTAGTACCTATATTACTTCAGTAATCATGGGAGATCAGATTATACTCCATTGTATACAAATATCTTTAGATTGATTTTGAGACTAGTTTCCACTAGGCCTTGTTCATGACTATGACAACCTATGGCATGTGTCTACTTTGTATTTCCTATTTGTGTCCATGAACAACTATTTGGTATATTTCCACATGGATATGCAGTGTAATTCAGATTGGCAACCATGTGTACAAAGTCATCATGGATTGTAATATTCTCATGAACATCTAGTTCATCTAGCTAAGTCTCTGTTACTCCACTTCTAGGAATTATAATGTATTTCAGCCATCAAAAATACTCCTCTAACCTCACACATAAGGGGGCATCTGTTATAGCAATTTTTTCCTCACCCCATGTAACTTTCTCAGAGGGCCTTTCCATTTCCCTATGCAGACTTGAAGTCCCCTTTTGTACTTCCCAGAAACAAAAAATCATATTTTTTCACATATACAAACCCTGCCAATTAGACAACATTCATATACGTAGGTTACACCACTATAGCCCGCGTACATCAAGTTTGGTGCTCAAAATTAAAAATTGTGTCAGGTTTACATGTCACGTCATGAGATCCATGATCCTTGACCTTCCATATACTAGAAATGTTTCGACTTGGCCCTTCAGTTCCATTTGAAGGCTATAAATTGTGCCATATCCAAGCTGTGGAAGAGGAGATAATTCAAATTTTGAGAGCAAAGATACTCTAGAGAAATTTTCAATTCACATAGATTCTGCATCCCTTTGTCCTTTAAAGTTTGAACACATTGTTCATCCTCCAAGCTCTTCCCTCTTTGATGGAGAACCTCATTGTCTCCCATATATGATCTTGCCTTTAGTGGGGGATTGAAGTGGTGGAGGCCTAGTTGGAAGGGACTTAGTTTCTCGGTTCCGAGACGTGTCGACACAAAAGTTTGTCATTTGTATACTTCTGATGATTATCTTAATAGAAATACTCTTTTCTCTGCCAATTGATATCTTGCAAATATTTGAATTATTATTCCATGGGCGTGTTTTTCATGTATGTTAATGGATTATGTTATTTTATATGATAACATTATATATTATCACCATATGCTTCTGTATCTTGGTTGTTGAGGACAAGTTGCATGTATAAAGCTTTGAGTTGTGTGCTCAATGATGGTCTTTATCGAATGTCCGGATGAGGTAGGCTCTTTATCTTGTCTCGTTAGCATTTTCATTTATATAGCATACTTAGTATTAGAGTTGACTTCTGCAGTCATTCTGCCTGTTGTGGTTTACCCTGTGCCATAGAGTGATTTTCCTTGTAACACTTTCTCAATTGTAATTCTACAACCGTTCAAATTTTTAATTTGTCAAAAGTGTTAGAGGTGATTGGTTTGTGAATGATAGTTGAAACATCTAACTCACAACTAAAGAATTTAAATTATTGAACAAAATGTCATCATCTTCACTTATTCCATGAAAAATTCCTTACCTTATAGAAGTTTGTTTTGTGAAACAACCATGTATATGTAGTGTTCCATAAGTTAGGTAGTTCAAAAGATGGTTTGTGTTATTTTATGATTTCCAATACCACCAACCCAAATCTATATAGGTCATACTTTTCTAGTGCCTTCTATAATGTAAATATAGAATATTTTTTTAATATAAATTTATCTATAGTTATAATTAAAAAAAATGAAAGAACAAAAATCATGGGACAAAAAAACATATTATGCAAGGCACTCCACCATGTTGAAGTTGGATATTGTCCGAGAAAAGTCTTGAAAGTGTTGCAATGTCCAAATGGTTCATATACATTGAAGATGAAGGAAGCCATTAGATGTCAAGGAACATAACTAATTATGAACAATGAACACAAGTTTCTTTTGAAAGTGTTCTTCAAACTATTAGAGTATAAAACATACTCATCAAAACCCTATGATTATATCTAATTGGTTAATTGGAGAGTTCTAAAACCTCAAAGGGTCTTGCAATATTTTCACCACTATGCTTGAACAATGAAGATGTAGATGAAGCCTTGATCTTTCCCTATTTCAATAATATATCTCATATTCAAGAGTAAAGAATCTTTTTGACACAAATGCCATATTATAATAATAAGTTCAATTGACACTAATACCATATTAAAATCCATGTTCACATTAATAAGTTCAAATCCAGAGGGGGTAGGGAAAACATACCTCCATATACTTTACCATTCAATTCACTGGACATAGGGAGTCCCTTGTCCTACAAACAAAGTGGTATCATACACAAATTTTGGTGTCTAGCTTAGATGTAACCTTAAAATTAGATTATTATAAAATATGCATATCTTCCCTTCATCTCAAATTACTAAAGTGAATAAAACACAAATGCATCCAAATCACTTGAAATGACCCTCAGATTTGAAATCCTATGTTGAAATATTTGTTTAACCAACTAAAAGTAAAAGTAAATTCTAGAGAATAAAACATACCCATACTAATTATAAAGAGCATCCACCAATCTTGTTGCAATATTGTTATTAATAGCCACATAGAACAAAAACCTTATAGGGAAATGCCATCATACAAGCATATTATTAATTTTGCAAGTTGTAAGGCATATTTCAAGGATTATTCAAAACAATTTTGAAAATTTAACTCATCCAAATTTGGGAAAAACAAAATCAATTTGAAATCCATTTTGTGATTTTTCCAAAAAGCTGAGGAATCATCATGCGATTGAAAGTGGAATCATCATGCATTTACATTATTGACATGGTCAATATTTTGTTGGATCATCATGCAATTGAAAGTGGAATCACCATTGAGATTGTAGATGGATAATTTGAGATGGATAATTAAAACATAGGCAAACGAGGAAAACTTTTGAACAATGTCATAACATATTTTATAATATGTTTTGAGGATGTCCAAAGGTACACCAAGTACGCTTGGTTTATTGGATGCACATGGCTCATTCAACAACTCATTTGGTATATCTTAACACTACAATATAAATTAATTCATTAGTTATTGAACATTAAGTTTGCATATACTAATTGTATTTGATTATTGATATACCTTTATGATTGTTTTTATTTTGAAAACAACCTTGTTTTTATTTTGAAAACAACCGTGCATCTCCATTTTGGAAACCTTGAGCAATATGGAGATCCACGATTACTCATATTTTATGATTACCTAATCAATAAATAATGTGACATGTTCAACTTAGAACTTAGTAAATTGTTTCCCTCCTCTTCCTATGATCCTAAATATATTGTTTACTTTGAAGTACATGACAAATTAATTAATGAACTAACCGCGTCATACTTCCCCATGTGATTGCATTATTAAGAGATTGTAGAGATCCTCCTAATGATGCAGGAGGATTGGTGCCACTAGGATAGTTTGAAAATCCATGGTTATGTGCTATAGTTGATATTATGGTGTTAAATAAATATCAATATTGTAGAGGAAAAAATAATAGATGTAATTGATTTTTAAGTATGAAATTGATCTAAGATGAGTTGTTAATAACTTAGCTACATTATAATAATATATATGTTTTAAGTATATAGGGATATAAAACTTGTATTGTTCAATATCTACATGTCTATTAAATGAGTATTATGATACAATATAGTGGAATAAATATTAACTTAGCATAATTGATAATAATCTATAAGCCATATCATATTAGTATGGTAGTGGATTAACATGTGGATCTTCTCTTATATTATAGTTGTAGAATTAATTGTGTGACCTATCTATGTTTAGTATGTATTGTTATTCACCTAACATGATGTCCATATTCTAATATCATGTCTAGGTGGTAAGTGATAATTCATTGTCTTTGATATGGAATTTTTTGAAATTTATTTTACAATGTTATAGCATTTTTATTATTATTTGGGTCCATTATTCATGTAATTATTTTTTCGAAGGAAGAAAAATCTATCATGATTTAGTTGTCAACTAATAGTGGGGAAAATAATCATTGGATGCTATCCGTGAATGTGGGATGACTCATCACTCATATTCAAGGAAAACTGTTCCACCTAAAATGACTCACTGGTGGTTCATAAGGAGGAATACTTCAACTCTTGATAGAGGCCTTTGGGTTTTGGGTCGTTAACATGTTTCCTTACATCCGAGGAAGACAAACTCTTATCCAATCAGAAGCAGTTTTATTTCTTACTCCAAGATCAAAAGATGGTTTCAACTTAGACAATATCCACAAGAAAGCAACTGGCCCTTGTGGTCATCATTCTGGATACCTCCAGTGGGGTTAGGTGGATTCTAGTAGCATCTATCTTTAGTCCCATACATGAGATTGAATAATTGTAACATCCTGCTCTTGCACGCACCTAATGTGACTTATTATTTGAGGACACTTGCGTGCAAGTGATCTGGTTCATTATATGATTGATTGTTTCGTTTATGGATTATGATGATGAGGTTGTGGATTATGATGCATGTTATGTTATTATGTATAGACATGTGCTATTCACTAGTTTCTCCTGAGTGTGCAGGACTCTTGATTGATTGAGGATGCCTATGACATTGATGGACTTCCTTGGACTCTAGATCTAGTCAGGGAGTGGATTGTATATGGTTTTAGTATTTATGTTATTGCATATGTGACATACGACGGGGTTTATTATGATGTTTACGGATCACTGACATGTTTCGTTGATGGATGTAGGATGACGATTGCTTGCTAATCAGACTCACATTTGGAGTAAAGGGGCCATGCACGACAACCATAGATATTGAGGGAGAGGTGTAGCAACAGCCTTGCCACAACCTACTAGCACTCCTGCTGTGGCTCGAACTATAAGTTAACGATTACCTAGTTTAATAGATCAATGATGCCGTGAGGGCAGACTGAGACAGTCGCTCACGAGGATTCTAAGGGGCGTGCAATAAGGTAGGGTCCTTATTCCTTAGAGGCCCTTAGTCTACCACAAGGTTTCATGATGAAGTTTTGACTCCAAGGGTTAGACATCTACCAAAATCAATCAAAAAGAGAGTGGAACCCCTGGAGCACGTAGTGCGTATTGAAGGGCACGTCATTGATCCGGATTATTTTCGGCAAGAAATGAGAGCGAAGATATAATAAATAAATGCACAGAGATATTGTGGATATCCAATAATATAACAGAAATGTATCAGATATGCAACCATAAAAAAAGATATACAGTAATACACGATTTCTATTAATGAAATAAATGTACAGAGACTATAAAAATACAGAGTGAAAGACTCACTAGAATGGTGGCAGATTATCTCTGAGAAGATATGTGATGGCTATTCACATTCGCAAGAAGATAATTACAATGAGGCTCTGAAGGCATTTTTACAATGAACAGGGATGCCAAAAACCCCAGACATCCAAAAACCTAACCCTAGGAGATGAAGCACCAAAAGTCATGTGGGCCCCGTTTGGTTAAGTTAGTACATCAACTTCCCGGGGTCATAACTTTTGCATACGATCTCTGTTTTAGGAGCATGATAGCCCGTTGGAAAGGCATTGACGAGGAGATTCATTTTGGGGGAAATATCAAAGGAAGTTCAATATTCCTCCCCATTTTCCCAAAAATGTCGTTTGGGGCCTCAAAATGGTCCGAGAAGTTAAAAACTGCTAAAAATAGTAAATTACCAAAATTGTTAGAAAACTGTTTTGAGCCAGTTGGAAAAGGTGGGTGGTCACTGATATCCACCTGGATCAATCCTTCCTCCTTAGGAAGAAATATTCTCCATTGCGTTGAGTGCTTGAGGGAGAGGGAAAATTGTTTACTGAACCTACATCTTGGTGAGCTGCTTGCCTTGCTGGAGACATCGTGCTGCTTAGTTTGTGAAAGTCTGTCATGAACCTGTTGAGTTTGAGGTTGTTCAACAAGTCGAGCTACATGAGAGGACAATGTGCCGAAGGAATCCTTTCACTTTTCTGCAACCATGTCGACCTACTTCTATTGGATAGAAGGTGCTTGGGGCGAGGATGTAGTGGTTGCAGTGTCCTTTTGTTCCCCTTTTGAACAAATTGTGAAGAAGCTGAATTTTGCAGTATGAGATACTACCTTGCGACACTGTTTAGGTGGAAAAATAGTCAGAACTACCTCTAGTATTTTGTAGAGATGACTCCCTAGAGAAATAATGACACTGCAGGGTCGAGACTCATAAACAACATGGTGTCTCCACATATATTTCTGGCCCAAGAGAACATCACAAAGATCCAGTGGGGAAACATCATATAATAATTCATCCTTGAAGGGTTGGATGCTTTATGACAATCGACACTGTTGGCTAACACGAAGATCTCATCCTTGGCGAAGCCACCCGATGTTGTATGGTTGCAGGTGTGGTGTTTTCAACAATCCCAACTGTTTGACGACCTCTGCTGAGATGAGGTTCTTGTGGCTTCCGCTATCAACAATAAAATGTAGTGGGGTCCCCTTCACCCACATATGTGAATGAAAAAGGCACTCCCCCTCTTCTAGATCTGTTGGTTCTTCTGGTTGAATTGTTGCAGTCACGACAATAGCAGTGGGGTATGCGTCAATGATTTGTCTTTTACCAGTATTTTCATAATCATATTCTAAATCAGGGTTCGACTCCTTGTCTTTGATCTCGACCACCAATTACTGTTTTGAGTGACATTCATCAATGTTGTGCCAAGGAATTTTGTGGAATTCACACCATTTTTTGGTGTCCTTCTTCATCTTTCCGTTACCCTTCTTTTCAGGAAGCTGTTTGTTAGGGTCGTCTTTCTCATACTTTGGTTGTTGCAGATTTTCATATCCGAACTCCCGTTTGTTCTGGTGCTTAAACTTCTGCTCGATTTTAACAACATATCGATAAGAAGAACTGAGTGATGAGATGTCCAGAAAATCCATTTCAGTTTGGATGTATCTGTGTAGAGCCTCGCGGTATTTCAGAACCAAATGTCGCTCAGAGTCTTTGATACCCAGCTTGGTGTGCAAGGTATGGAAGGTATTGGTGAACTTCGAAACTTCTTGGCCCCTCTCTTGCCGTAGTGTGGTCCATCTCATGTATTGGTCCTCATAGTTTCTAACAAGGTAATATTGTTCCTTTACTGTATCCACAAAAAAATCCCAAGTGAGCTCGACCCCATATATTCCAAACTCCTTTATGGAAATTTGCTCCTAGTAATTTTCCCACCAATGTTTGACATGGAGGAGAGCTTTAAGGAGTGCGAAGGTGATCTTTTCCCCATCAGAAAAATTGTGAACAGATAAATAACCTTCTAACAAATTTAACCATTTGTCTAGGGCATCCACATCTATCTGATCTTCAAATACGGGATATAAAAATTAACATGTACCTTGAAAGGAGAGGTTCTTGCAAAGTGGTTGTTTGATGAAGATGTGCCTATTACTATCGACAGGCATTGAAGGATGTGGGAAAAATTCTCCATCATTTCATCCCTCTATCATGTGAGAGCTTGCTCAAGCAACAGATTGATAGGATCGTCTGCTTCGTCATTTTTATTTTCTTCCGCCATGGACGCTTTCTTGGGTGTGCGAGAGCGATTGTATTCAAAAGAGACAAGCTCGAAACCCAACATTCTATGCTCGGAATTTGTCGGGGACATGCATTGAAAAAAAGATCAAGAGTAGCCTACTCTAATACCATTGATCAAGATTATTTTCAGCATGAAATGAGAGCAAAGATATAATAAAGAAATGCACAGAGATATCACAGATATCCAATAATATAACAGAAATGTATCAGAGATGCAACCATAAACATAGAGATACAATAATACACGATTTCTATTAATGAAAGAAATGTATAGAGATTGTAAAAATACAAAGTGAAAGACTCGCTACAATGGTGGCAGCTTATCTCTAAGAAGAGATGTGACGGCTACTCGCATTTGCAAGAAGATGATTACAATGAGGCTTTGAAGGCCTTTTTACAATAAACAAGAATGCCAAAAACCATAGACATCCAAAAACCTAACCCTAGGAGATGAAGCACCAAAAGTCATGTGGGCCTAGTTTGGGTAAGTTAGTACATCAACTTCCCAAGGTCATAACTTTTGCATATGATCTTCGTTTTAGGCGCATGTTAGCCCATTGGAAAGGTATCGTCAAGGAGATTCATTTTGGGGGAAATATTGAAGGAATTTCCAAATTTCTCCCTGTTTTCCAAAAAACGTCATTTAGGGACTCAAAATGGCCCTGGAAGTTAAAAACTGCTAAAAATAGTAAATTACCAAAATTGTCAGAAAATTGTTTTGAGCTAGTTGGAAAAGGCGGGTGGCCACCAATATCCACCTAAATTAGTCATGATGTTTAAACATAGGTGATTCAATGAACCTAGGTGCTTAGAAAACAATATCTTACCTTGACATGGTCGGCCTTAAATTAATTATTTATAATTAAAGTTTATTAATTATAACCTTTCCCTTAAAAATTTGCTAAGCCTAGTTGAATTTAAAGCCTAGGTCTAAGTAGGATATGATGACTAAAAATTAATTAAACAATTAATAAAGTGGGGATGAAGAAAATAAAAGGGGGAAAATTAAATTTAGAAATTAATGGCGGATTAAATTATCAAAAACATTAATTGTTGTCGATGTGAAAAACTTGCTAAATTCGAACTTAGACAAAAGCGAAATTAAATGCAAAAGGGAATGTGGAACATAGAAAGGAATCTAGTCTAGAAAAATTTCCTAAAATGAACTCAACTTAGCTTTAAGAAGGGTGTCAGTCATTAAAGGAAATTGAGGGAATAAAGGGACAACAAGGAGCATTTTTAGGAATACTTTTAGGTGGGTGAGGGAAATTGTCAATATAATTTAATTAATTAAATGAATTTATGGTGCAACTAAGGGATTGGGTGACAAGTGTATGTGGGAGAATATTTCCTAATTAATTTTTAATAAAACTAATTTAATGTGCAAATGGAAAGGTCACTAAGAAGAAATCTATAAAAGAGATGGCAGAGAGGAGAAAGGGGATGACAATTGGCAAGCGTAAGGTTATGCTGCCGAATTTTTTTTGACTGATTTTTCTTGTGGGAGTTAGGATACACAGCTCGAATAGAGATTGGTAGCTCGACCTTGTGAGGCGAGTTGGGAGATAGTTTATTCTACGGTTTGTGTGCTTGGCCCCTTTTCGGCTTGGGGGGTTCATGGGAAAGAAGATTACCCCTAGCGTTGGTTGGGAGGTATCGGTGAGGTATCAATGATTATCAAGCAAGGAGATGGACGGAGCACAAGCGTGGGACAACAACTTCAGATTATTCGCCCTTCGGTTACGATACACATATCTAAAATTTTCTGTTGTAAATTAATTAAATGTTTTTATATGTGGAAATTATATGTTTATGGAATTGTAATGGTTTTCTAGTATAGTTGGGCAAGCTTGCTTGATGTGGTTAGATAAAATATTTAAATGGATTTCCCCTCTTGACTGAATTTCATTCGATGTCTCTTTCCCATTACCCTATTTTAAATTTAAATGCTTGGATCTATGACTGTAATACCATTCTTTTGTGTTGAGGAAAAGATATGGCTCTACGCCCTCACACCTAGATCAGTTTATTTTAGTTTAGCTTCCCAAGTATTTTCTCTCAGCCTCTCCTTTCTTTTTGTTGTGTCCATCTCTTTTTCCCTACGTAATCTGGGTGTTTTCTTCCTCGAATTTCCCAGTTGTTCATCCACCCCTATGTTGCTGACTATGCTCAGGGCATTGCCCATTTTGTTTACTCCATAATGCCCATTATGCTGAGCGATTTGTGTGTCTCTTTCCTTAGTATTTGGAGAAAATCGTATGGAGCAATCGCCCAATAATTTCTCTCCTCACGCAAGCGTTTGCATTGTTATATCTTGTGCCATTCTCCCACTTCACCCAACATTCGACTGATGTCTTTGCGTGTCCATTGGGTGATTACTTATCATCCCTTTATCCTTTCCGAAGATGAGGAGCACCCATGTAGTACCCACACAATATTTATTTCCCCTCCTCTTTGCGTTTTTTCCATCCATAAACCCTCTGCGTTGGGTCTTGTTTCACCGAAGTTTTGTGAGCCTTACGCTACCCAAGATTGTAAGGCTTATGATGTAGTACACAAGTTACATCTTTATTCATTGTGGATTCGTTGCTAGCCTGTAGAAAACAATCCCATAAATTGAGCGATTAGATTCTGTGTATTTTCCTTTGATTGTTGTGGTATTTATTTATGTGAACGATTTGGGGATGCAACATTATCTCGCCTTCTTGAGAACCTCTATGTTCATTTATAGACCCTTCGTTTAGGATTATCCATTCCTGGAGATATTCGTTGTCTGTATTGCAATTTTGTTTCTTCTCGTAAATGTTTTTTTCGTTTCAAGGTCCGGATCAAGGATCAGACCAAGGGACAGATTGAGGGTTGTATCAATTGTCAGATCCAGGACCGGATGGAGTGTCAGATTAGGAGGTGCATCATTTTAATGACTAAATTGTGGTATGAAACTCTTGTTTCGTGTCTTTGTCCTTTTGTGTAGAGTTGGGTTGGGAAAATCTAGTGAACCTTTGACCCTTGCAAGCCCTTTTTCTTTTGAGTTTTAAAATTTGAATTATGTTTTGTTTCCTATGTCCTCTACAGTTCTGAATATAGTTTCTAACTTAAGGAAATCTAGATTTGTTTCTTACTTTTGTTGAGAACTTGATTTTTATATTCGCTCTGCTGTTAGGGAGATTTGTTTTTTTTATTAACTGGAATCCACTCGTGGTGCAAGATTGAACTCACAGCTTGATGTGAATTTTAATTTCGCCCTATATTCATTTCCTTCCTGGCGATTTTACTCCCTTGATTATCTCTAAGTTGGCAATTACATTTGCCTAGCTTTCTTCTTCATAATTTTTCTTAGATTCATGAATAAATTTGTGTTTGGATGTAACCCGTCAGGGTTTACCTCTATGTTTCTTGAATACTTGACAATGACCCTTCCTTCCTCGTTGGGCAGTTTTTATCAAGCAATTACCTTCTGCGTTGGCAACCTATATATCTGTGTGTTGACTGTCAAACCTCTATGTTGGAATCCCATAATCGTTTGAGTATTTTGATGTCGGTCAAGTATCATTATGTTTCCTTATTGATGCATACAATTCAACCAGAGAATTTACTGGAAGATTTATGTAAGTAGTTCACCTTAGGAAATCCCCTTTTTCCTTGCTGGAACTTTTTAAACCATTTAATTTCTATAGGAATCTCATGGTGTGTTCATCAGAATCTCTTCGTTGGCACTCTTTGAGGCCTTATTGTTAGCCTATAACACCTGGATTGATGTTCCCTTCCCTTTAACCTCTACCTTTTTGGTTGCAACTCATACCCTTACCTATTTCCTGCTGCTTGTAATTGTTTTATTTCAAAATTTTCATTATCAAATATTGCTCTATAATAGGGTCCAGATGGAGGACCAAATGAACTTCCAAATGGAGGAATGTTAACGGGTAAATCGGTATATGTGGACATTAACAAATCTCCCTAGATCCACCTAGATCTAGAACAAAACATGACAGGACATGATGCTTTTCCTAAGTTACAATCATTGAATTTGTCATTGAAGAAGGAATAAGTGACATACCTTTAGATATAGCTTCCTTATGTCTTTATTGTCCCTACTTTGCTTTGGTATCCTTGTGATATCATATCTACAACGACACAAATCGACCAAGGTGAAAGCAACAATAATACATTCAATGAAGACTTAAACATATGATCAAGGATTCATGTAATAAAATAAGAATGATTTTATGGGAAAGGGACATGCCATTGTATTATATTAAATGAAAGTAGAAGATACAACTAGATTGCCTTGATGTCGCAAGCTTCATTTTGGTGGTCCTTCGTTCCAACACACACACTTACTCCACACTTGCACAAAGAACATCCACGATGGCTTGATGGACAAATGGAGGCCTCAAGCATCAATTCAAATAGGATTCCTCGCACAATTCTGAATCTATTCTTTCATCAATTCTCTATTTAATCTTGCTTAACCTCTTCCTTGATAAACCTTTCATTATATAGGAGAAGGAGAGATGGTTAAAGGGATGAGGATGATCCCACTAAATCTGAGAAGTTAGTAGGATGCCAACCATGCGAATGCCAACTCATTTTCTAGATCAGACTCAGGGTCTTCAATCTCGTCGTCTGAAAGTATGAATCTAGCCATGTGATTACATGTGTCGAAGTCGAACATGGTAGAAACCACTTGATTACCGGTCATTGATGAAAATCGTTAACAAGTGCGAGGGAAATCACCATTGATGTCAATGACTCCCAAGGTACCTAAGTACAATCCGAACGAATGTGAATAAATGAGTCGAAGTTGAACACTTGGTAGAATCTCTCAATCAGGGATCAATGATGTGAATCCACTGTCGAAAGCAAAGAGACCTGCCATTAAGGCATATAGGTTCTAAGGTACTTAAATGATTTCTAAGTCTTATTCCTGGATAATGAGTTAGAGTCGACGGAAAAAGACTCGTCACAAGAGGGCCTTGATCTATCCCCCATCAATGACAAGAAATAAGTAACATATTTTTAGGGTAAGTCAAAGTATGAATATGATTTGAAATGGACACAGGGAAGGCTGACACGGTAAGAATTGAAAACTATAGATGGTAAACTCAATGGAGGGCTTGTTTGGACTTCTCTTGAACATATGAACGACACGACAACGGTCTTGGCAGCATTGACTCAAAGATGACCCAAGATATGACCTTGTAGCAAGTCAGACGAGAGACAAATGGATTCCGCAACCCGGATTTAAATGACGAACAGGGGGTGTCATGTTCAAGAGCGACTCTTACTACCACTACTCTTACTACCACTAATACAAATACCAAAACACATCACTTTCCGAAAATTCCCCCCACCATTTCTGGCGAGTACCTCTTTATTTTTACACAAGCTTGAGGAGGATAACATATGCTTGGTGATGTAAGCTCATCCTTCAGACGATTACCTCGGGGTATATTTAACGAACCCTAGGAAGGAGCGGTTTGTTCCCATAAAGGGCCTTTCAATGTTTGTTTAATGAGTCCAAAAATAGAAAAATCAAGGGTTTTTCATGTTTTGAGAGTCTGAAAAACACTTAAAGAGAACTCTCCTAGTTCCTTTTTCGTAAATTAGTTCGACGAGACTGAAAAAGTGATAAACTATCATTCATCAAACGTTTTCTTCAAATACTTTTACTAGCATGAAAAAAACAAGATCGCTCGACAATCTTTTCATTTTTATGGAGCGTGAAAAGAGCTCAGAGGATACTCCTTTATTTTCATTGTTTTTGTGTTACCATGACGAGTACGAAAAAACGAGAAAAGTATACTCAGTTGCGTTCTCATGTATTTTCGAGTGCGAGAAAGAACGAAGATTGAGCTTGAGGTTTTTCCTACAAAACCCTAAAAAGGTATTCGTACATGTGACGGAAAAAGGGACAAAAATACTCATATGCCGACGTTCGGGCTTCTAGGTCATCTATCTGTGAAAAACTATACTCACAAGACCATTAGGGTATTAGGTTTTTAAGAAAAATAATAAAAATAATAAAAAATCAATGAGAAATAGTAAAAAAGTGAATAAATATGGGTGAAAAGCCCTTTTTACCATTTCATTGTTACTTTGTCAAAAAACTTGTCCAACACACCTCTTTTTTTCCCAAATTTATTCACTCGATTGCGGGAGGTACAAGCGGTCATTCGGCAAATGGTTTCGGCCAACGAGGTAATCTCCTGATCCTTCAACTTTTTCATGTATTAAAATTGATTTTTATTGGCAAATTTAAGTGTTTGAGTCCATTTTGGGACTGGTGGGTGCGCTTAGATATTTTCGCAGGTGGGCTTCAGTGCACTTGCGAGAATCTCACGCTGTGTGCAAGCTTCACCTGCGAGGGCCGAAAATTGGATTTTCACGCATGTTTTTTCTCAACAAAAATCTATGCAAGAGGTTAAAATGAGTTGCTAACTTCCTTATCATGGCTCCATTGCAGGTATTGATCATCATGATGTTGGAATGGAGGGAAAGAGAACATGAGGAGGATGATGTCATTGCCGGAAATGATTTGGGCATAGTTGTTGGCCTTCGGGAATGTGGGCTCTTAAGAGTTTTCCAGATCCCAGGCATGAGAGCCCAACTCAAGTTGTTAGAGTACCTGGTCCACATGTGGGATGTGGATCATCAGGTATTTCATGTAGGGGTCCACACGCTCACACTAGATATCAAGGATATCTATTTTCTGATGGGGTTATCATGACATGGATACCATGCTACTCTGACTGAAGGTAGAGGTGACAGACTTCCTATGAGCGAGTATGTTCACCAATATTTTGTTTTCGAGGCGGAGAGAAGCAAGGGTAAAGTCACCATCTGGGGTGTCCAAAATCTAACTTTGCAGACTATCTTGTTTACCATTGCATGCATGGTCGGGAGCGTGGCTCCACACATGGCCCTCCAGAGCTATTTCCAGTATGCCATAGAGTGCACAGAGCCTCGGGTTTTCAACTGGTCAGATGCGGTTCTCCATAGTATGAAGAGACAACTAACAAAGTGCAGAAGGGGTAACCTGAAACAGTTCAGGTATGGGTCACTTTTGGTGTCATTCTTCCTTGAGAGGGTCCCACTACTGCGTCTATAGGTAGATTGGGGTTTACTGGCCCCACAGGATCCGAGGATGATGAGGTGGTGTAATCTCATGGCTCGGTACATAGCAGGGCCTATAATCAAATATAACGACTCATTTTTTGACTGGTTGAGGCCCCATATGCTGATGATCAATGAATATTCATATGCTGGCTTGGATTTTCGAGGAGATCCGGATTTGGTTCTGCCTGAGGATGCTCAATGGGGTGACTTAGGTAATAAGTACACATTTTGTTTTTTTTAATGTTTTTTTTTGAAAATTTTATTATGTAAAATGTTTGTATGTCTTCGATCCAAGGACTAATCAAAAATTTATTTTTACGACACAGATGTGGGTCCGTATCGACCTCCAGGAACATCACCCATTCAGAAACAAGGAGAAGTGGCTCCAGTGGCAAGATGGGATGCTGAGGACTACGAGGCAATTGAACAGAACTTAGAGGGACTGACCGCAGATGTACAAGACATCTCTATTAGGGAGATCCCAAGGCACTATCAGTGCCATACTGTGGGTGTGTCTGTGTCTCTTAGTCGACTGCTCCGTAGGGTATCTCGAGCAGTTGTATGTTACCATGAGCGTCATTCGTGATGCTAAATTGTAGAAGCCATGGGCTTCATATTTTGATATTTTGGTCTTTGGACATAAAATTTTTGTAAAACTTTTGATTGTTATATATATGTGTGACTTCTACCGGCTTATTTTGTTTTGTATGATACATGTGATGTGTGATTTGTTTTATAAATGTCTCGGATATCTTTCTAACACATAATTGGCTAAAGCATCAGTCAATGTATTTAGACATCTAGGAATATGTTGATATTTGATATAATCAAAATAAAGTTCTAAGAGGCGAATTCGTAGATATACCCGCAATAAAGTAGGACTTCAGATAGCATATACATTACTTAACTGTAGCACTACTAGCTACGAATCAAGTCGTATAACTAGGTGGCGGATACCTAGCGAAATAGCATCAGTCAATAATTCGATGACGGTGCTATATTCTGCGATATTATTGGTCGCACGATCAAGACAAACACCTCGTAGACTGATAAATTTGTTTTTAGGTGCATAAATTGTCCATGCAGCAAAATCAAGGTTCTGAGTACTACAACTAGTGCCATCAGCGAAGCCAATGTGGGGTGGTGAAGAATCCAACATCTGAAAACCATGTACAACACGAGGTAAGTGGTCGAGGGTAGAAACCAGATAACGAAAAAGCACACTAAAGTAACACACAAAAGTATGATACAATAAAATACAAGCACTCATGCATAGATGATCTAAGCATAGTACTTCTTTAAGTAAAGCCCATTTCTGGGTTCACTTAAAGGGATACCATCATAGTCCACTAACTCCTAGGCTCCTTTCTCCAACACTTGTTTGACGATATAAGGACCTCGCCACATAGCCTCAAATTTTCGGCTCCTAGCAAATATCGATCTTGTTCATAAAGGAGAACTACATCACCTTCAGAGAAAACACGTGGCTTGACATGTTTGTCGTATTGGGCTTTGACGCATTTCTTCTGAGTTTCTATAACTAGGGTGGCATCACGATGGGTTTCGTGTAGTTGCATAAGATACAACAGACGTTCTTCTTCAGCAGAAGTGTTTGGGAGAAGTTCAATGGATAACTTTAGAGATGGTATCTCACATTCAATCGACAAGATGGCTTTGAAACCATAAAATAACTAGAAAGGTGTAAACCTGATAGTAGACTTGACGAATGTCCGGTAAGACCACAATGCTGAAAACAACATCGTGTGTCAACTAGTTTTCTGAATCCCTATCATTCATCGAAGCGTGGTAATGAGGACTTTGTTTATTGCTTCAACCTGGCCATTGGCCTGTGGGTAATAGGGTGTTGAGTTTTCATGGTGAAGACCCAACTTTTCGGTGAGTTCTAACATCATGAAGTTTCTAAAGTGGCTACTATGATCAGTGACGATAGCTTGAGAAACACCAAACCGAGCAATGATGTGATTGAATATGAATAGTGTTGCAGTCTTTCTGGTATTGTCGAATGTAGGCATCGCCTCGGCCCACTTTGTGAAGTAATCTACAGCTACAATAATGTATCCATGCCCCCCTTCCGAGTGAGGGTGACATGTCATGAAATCGATACCTCATTTCGAAAAGGGTCCGACAGAGACTACATGGTGTAGAGGAGCAGGGTGTGATCGTATTTTGTTGTATGTTTGGCAAGCATGGAATTTTTGGACAATGATAATATAATCTTTGAATAAAGAAGGCCAAAAATACCCATCTCGTAAGATCTTTTGGGCAGTAGCATACCCAGACATGTGTCCACCACATGCTCCAGAATGGCAGTCATTCAAGGCTTTCTTGGCTTCGTCAAAAGTGAGGCATCGGTGAAAAACAGATTCAATCCCACGACGATAAAGAGTATCATCGAGGATAATATACTGATGGGCTTGGTAACGTATTCAATGGAGGTCAATGCTAGACAAATTGGGATGGAAAGTCTGATTTTGGAGATATATAATGATATCCCCATACCAAAGGTCATTAGAACTGATCAGAAAAAGAGATTCATTGGGTAATGAATCATCTGCTACATTTTCCGTCTCAGAACAGGGAATGTCGCATATCAATTTGGAAAACACCAAGGATTTCTTGGACTTAGCGCATTCGAATTTTAAGTCTAACTTTTGGAGTATTACGATCCATTTGGAGTATTTTCCCCCTAGAAATTGGCGTGTAAGAATCTGTTGCATAGGGTTGCAGTTGGAAATCACAATAGTCTTGCGTAAAAGGATATAGTGTTAGAAACGTTGAACAACTTGGATGACGGCCAAGGCAATTTTTTCAACATGTAAATACTTGGTTTCAGTAGTCGTGAGACTCCGACTCAAATAATAAATGGCATATTTGTCGTGAGAATCATCCTCCTGGACTAGAACCATAGCAATGGTGTAGTCCAAGGCTGCGAGATATAAGAAATAATTGCAACTGTAATCGGGTGGGAAAAGTAGTGGGGTACGGGTTAAAGTCAGTTTTAAAGCTTCAAAAGCTTTGTTAGCAGGGGTATCCCATACAAACTCAGAACCTTTCTTGAGCAGTTGAGAAAATATGAGGGTTAACTCAGCATAGTTTGGGATGAAATGATGTAGAAAGTTTTCCTTCCCTTGCAAACTTTGTAGCTGGCAAAGTGAGGAAGGAGGAGGGAGATTGAGAATCGCTTCGACCTTCAAGGGATCTACCCTAATCCCTTGAAATGAAACAATAAAGTCCAGAAGTCGGTCAGATTCTACACAAAAAACACATTTGTGCGAGTTTAAGCATATACGGTAAAACCGACATCGGAGGAAAATGGCTCGAAGGTATGTTGGATGATCGACACGGTGCATGGAATGAGTCGGTAGGTCATAGAGATATGGTTGGACAATGTGCTTTATATCATGAAAGGCATAAGACATAGCACGTTGAAAAGTCACGCCGACATTCTTTAAACCAAAGGGTAGTTTCTGGTACGCAAAAGTGCCCCAAGGACAAATAAAAGCGGTCTTGTGTTGGTCGAAGGGTACGATATTGATTTGATTATATCTGAAGAAACCATCCATCAAAGAGAAGATTTCACTCTTGGCACAATCGTCGATGATCTGGTCAACGAAGGGGGTGGGAAAGTTGTGTTTAAGACAAGCTTGGTTAATATCCTTATAATCAATGCAAACACGTATCGTACCATGTTTCTTGTTAACCAGAACAAGATTGGAAACCCAGTCAGTTAGAGCCACAGGGTAAATAAATCCAGCTTTAAGAAGTTTCTCAACTTCAAGCTTGATAACAGCTACTTTACATGGGTGGACCGGATGAAGTCATTGCCGGATGGGTTTAGCGCCTGGGTATGTCTTAATCTCGTGTACAAAAATGTCGGGGTCAATACCTGGAATTTCTTCATAGATCCATGCGAAGACATCACGAAATTCCTGAAAAAGAGACTTGTAGGTGACAACTTCGTCAATGGAACACGAAGCTCCGATATGCACATTTTCGACAACTCCAGGTTTAATGGATATGTTGAGGGGGATGGTGGGTGAGATATTACTTAAGTTCCCTTCGTAGAACATATCATGCGTAGACTCAAGAATGGTAGAAATGACGACAACGATCGATGGAGTCGAGATCCGTTGCTAACTCTCAATGGTGTATTGTTCCAGGAAGAGAATGGAACGATGATGTCCATTGTCCCTAGGGGTATCTTCCATGGACATAGCAGACATAATCCTCTCGTCTATAGGAAAAATGACATGGAATGGATCCAGAGATAAATCACCAAGAGAGGGGGTAGAAGAGGTTGTTGTTTGAATGGCTTGATAAGAGGATTCAATCGGACTTAAAGGCATTTGGTCACTGTAGCGAAGATGATCACCGGGGTTGGGTACTATCCACAGGTCAAAAGACTTAGGGGTTTCTCGAACAGAGGTGGAAATAATGTTGATCGAGGCGACAGATGGATGTGGAATAGCCGGTGGTGGAATGGGGAAAATACCCATCAACGAGGAATCTTTAAGAAGAACCACACCGACATTATCATATCTAGGGGGTGTTTTTGCAATGAAAGGTACATTGTTGGTAAGTGTATCAGAGTTAAAGAAGGCTAATTGGTCCACCATAATTACTTTTCCCTGATGTGGGAAATGTACGACACGGAAAACAATGGACATAACTGCACGCATGGAATCGATCCAGCTATGGCTAAGTAGTGTTGGGTATGTGTTATATTCTTTGCACGAGTAGTAGTGTTTGAGTGTCTTCACTGGTCACGCAGGGGGGTTAGAGGGGTGGAGCCCCCCGTGTTGGGGTTCGGGGGCAGTGCCCCCGATTTTTTTTTTTCAAGCCGACATATTTCTGGGACCACATGATATTAGGTGGTTTTTTTGGCACATGGTTTTTTGCCGATGGTTTTCTTTTCCGGTTAAGGAATTAGGGTTTTGGACTAATCCAGGTCATTGGGTTAGGGTTTTGGATGCCGCTGGCTCCTATATGTATATTGTATTGTAAACAATGTAAAACAATGTATGAATATAATATATGTTGGTTTTCCCAGTTTGGGTTTCCAGGTGAAAAATATCTGTGTAATGTTTGTATTTGCCATTGTATCTTTTCTGTTTTTTTTTTCTGAATATCAGTTTGTAGTACATATTGTACAAGGTTAGAATTTACATTTGGTTTCAGAGCTTTATTGGCTTCAGGGGGATGCCTTTGTTGTCAAGGGTTTGGCTCTGGACTGTGATAAGCCTTGTTACAATGGGAGATCTGCGGTATTGTTTTTTAGGTGAAAAGAAATGGAAAGCAATTCGAAGATGGAGATCGAGAAGTTTAATGGGAAAATATTTGAGCTATGGAAGCTCAAGATGGAAGATCTTTTGGTGGAC
>JZKD02S2263939.1:70774-94276 GCA_000966675.3 Picea glauca
GGAAAGTGCCAATCACACCATCAACTGCATGAGAAGCAACATGAGTAGTTGAAGTAGCAGTAGTAGAAGGGTGAGGTGCGTCAGGGAGTAAATCGTAAAGAGTACCCATTTGTGAGTAAATGAGGTCAAGGTATTGAGAACAACTGATCGTCTGTTCTTCTGTGACAAGTCCGCCCATGGCGATGTCATGAATGATTTCATGAACCAATCTTCCAGTAACAGATCCGGAAGCTCGAGTTTGATGAGACGTCATCTCCATCACCACTCATGAATGTGATCAGAGATATGAGTGGATTTGGTTTGTTTGAAAGAACTCAAAATTTCAGTTCTTGTTTTGTAACGGATCGGTAACTAGTAATGGGTGAGGAAAGCCATGGAAAGGGTGCTAAAGTCATCGAAGAAGCCTCGTGGTAATTCTATATACCACTTTGCGGCGGAACCCATGAGATTTCGTTGAAAAATATGTAATCAAATAGATTCATCCATCAAAGAGTTGAATGAACACCAAAGGTGGAAAGTCATTACATGATTGTTCGGGTCCTCTCTCGGTTTACCATCAAACTTAGGAATGTCGGATGGTAGTTTGGCCGGTATGAAGGGCCATTGGGGAGAGTGACGGATAGGATCGTTTAAAATTATAGATAGATCAGGGAGGTCCAGGGTGGCTAACAAGGGTAATTGTCTATTCATGTGGGGGTATTGGTGACTTTGGGGAGGAATTCCCATAGGTATACCAGTAGGACAGTAAGCAGTTTTCATATAATACGAAGATCCGAGAAGATTCGATTGTTGGTGTGGAGGCATGTAATTTATAGGGTTGAATTGGTTAGGGTGGTTCCATTGAATAGGGACGTTGGGTCCAACGTTCAAGCCCCAAATGGAATTGGATAGAACTGGATATGGTTGTCCCGTACTAGAGGGTATGAAAGAGATAGCTTGAGGTTGTTTCCCCCCAATAAATTGAGGATTATTTTGGATAATATAGTTCCAATACTGGGCCAAGGCTGTAAGTATGTTCTGTTTAGAGGGTGGGTTAGGTGGGGGTTTCCCTCCAATCTCAGGTTGCGTCCCAATTGGGATTTGACCTCCAAAAGGGCATTACATTTGGCCTCCGGGGTGAAATTTTCCACCAACAGGAATCTGATAATTAGGTGTGAAATACTAGGTGGTGCCACTAGGGTTGGTTCCTCCGATAGGGGATGGAAGAGACCCTATAGAAGGGGGTCGAGGAAGTGTCGGAATAAAACTAGGAACAAGATGGTGCCTAGAAGGAGTGGAAATGCCAGGAGTCCCGGATGGGATTTGTGTAGGAATGGGAATAGAAGCATTCAACGCATGATATGTAGGTGAAGCGTTGGGGTGAGTCTGGGTGACAACGGCGTGCCAATGGGGGCTTGGCTATCCACCGTATTTCTGGTGTGATGATTCGTAGTATCTGGGACCATTGTATAATGGGCCATTTGAAGAGGGATAGTCAAGATATGGTTGGTTGGTTGTGCATCCGAACCAGGGAAATAATAGGTGGTAGTAAAAGGTATCACATCTAGATCAAATGTTTCGGGCGGCTCAGGTGTGACAGTGATATCAACGCCTGCTCCTGAGCTAAAGATATCCTGTCTAAAAATGCTAGTAGTCCAAAAAGGATCCTGACCTTCAAGGCCAGCAAAAGGTCCGATTGGTAATCAAGAAGACTCAACAACAATTTCTCCAGAAGAATTCACTTGAACAATACATCTCACAGATTCGGGAGGAAGTTGCAATCCCTCTCGAGAATATGTAATTCAGAATTTTTCTAAAGGGTCAGTTCTTTCCACTCGTGGAGTGGCAACATCTTGGAATTCACTCTGTTGAGGAGAGCCCTCTAGTGGGTTGGTAGGAAAGGGTTGAGAACCTTCCATATCTTCTGGGAATAGTCCTTTAATTCTACGTGAGCGGCATGGAGGGTCAATGGTGATCGAGCTAAAATCTCACGAAAGAAATTATATGGCCAACTTATGGAAACAAACAACACGCACTAGTAAAATCTAGGAATCAAAACCAAGAAAACAAGACCTTCTTATTCCGAAGTCACTAGTTGGTGATGAAATCCAACGTCGCGACATCAATACAAGAAGGGGCTGGGCTAGGGTGGAAAAGTTATGTTGACAACCTGCTTAATGGACTTACACCCTGGTGCAAGCTCCCACACATAATCGTGGGTATACCCTCCAAGGAGCCTGAGTGAGTCTGGCCAACGTCGATTCCAGGTACTGTGAAGACTTATCCCTCCATAGTCACCTTGTGTAAGACACTAAAAAGATAGGCTACTAAATTTACCACAAACAAAAATGATGCCTAGGGGAACAGTCGATAGCCCGATCCACATGCAAGGGCAGGGTATCTAGCCCGAAATCAACTTGAGAGGCTTCCACTCATCATTGTGGGTATACCTTCAAGCGACCCCCATAATATGTGCAATCTCTACACTGAGATCAACAAAGCAGGGTGAGTAACTATGTGAATCTCAATGCGACCTCAGGTTTGACCCTTGTGTGAGAAGGGCTTCCCAGAACAAAATGTTGCAAATGGAATTTGACACTCCTTATCACAAGATACTATTGTGTGTTTTGTGCTTTGGAGAGTGTGTCTCACTGCCTATTCCAAAGCTCTAGCCTAGCTAATGTTGGTGCAAAAGAGCCCTAGAAAATGTTATTAGTTGAATTTTAAAGTTGCGCAATATTAAAAAAGGTTGTTGTTACTCAAGAGGGAGACGAAAATGAAACCATTGTTGTGTAAGACTTTGACCCAACAATGCGTAAATAGAAATGAATGACACAAATTTTCGTTTGATGAATTCTATCTACAGCACGAAAAAAGGAGTTTTCTGGAGCAATGCAAACTACGATATACAATTCTCTTTTTAAATGTAGTACCAAACAATCATTGACAATGTAAATTCATTATTCGTTCTCTTTCAAAAATTTTAATGCCAGTATTTTCTAATAAATGATTGCTTAAAAGAAAAAAACTCTAAATTTTTTTTTTAGAAACCAAAAAATAGGGATGGAACTAAGAAAAAGTAAGCAACCAATGAAAATAAAATACTCAACAAACACCCAAATCGATCTTTCAATGGAGATAAAATAATAATAATAATAATAAATTGACAAGGAAAAGTCTCTTCAAATGCACATGGACAAAGAATTTTCCAAGCAGCAAGCAATCTAAAAGGACAATTAATCCCGACTTTTAATTCAATCAAAGACTTTTTGACCAAACAAGCACTCAGATCTTAGAATTAGAGATTATACCCTTGTTAATAAAAGGTCAAGAAGTAAAAACTGGGAAAAATTATTAAGAAGAGTTTTCGATCTCTGAAACCGATCAACCGCAAGATTTGAAGTCAAGAAACAGTCAAACACTGGCAAAAGAAGTTCTTCCCAGGTAAAAAAACAAATCTGGGCATCAAAAAAGACAAGAAGACCTAATCCAAAACTTTTACAAATGATTTTGCAGCCTAGTAGTGGGGTACAGTGCGAAAATTAGGAATTCTCGTAGTCTAGACACTAGTAGGGTGCGAGAAGGTCGCACTGGACTGAACAATAGGGTGCAAAAATCAATGGTTCTCGCAGGCTATAGAGAGGTACAGTGCGAGAAGATTTTTAATCAAGGAAAATTTGGAAAACGGACAAAATTTTTGAGTGAACTTCTAGGTCCAGAGAGTCTATATGGGTCTCCTATAGACTCAGAGACTGGTTGGAAATGAAAAAAGTAGGCTAAGAGAAAATGGCCAACAAAAAGCACAAAATGATTCGTATCCCCAGTGGAGTCGCCAATTTTGTTAACAGGTAAATCGGTATATGCAGACATTAACAGATCTCCCTAGATCCACCTAGATCTAGAACAAAACAGGACAGGACATGACGCTTTCCCTAAGTTACAATCATTGAATTTATCATTGAAGAAGGAATAAGTGACATACCTTTAGATATCGCTACCTTATGTCTTTGTTGTCTCTACTTCACTTTGGTAGCCTTGTGATATCAGATCTACAATGACACAAATCGACCAAACTGAAAGCAACAACAATACATTCAATGAAGACTTAAACATGTGATCAAGGAGTCATGTAATAAAATAAGAATGATTTTATGGGAAAGGGACATGCCACTGTATTATATTAAATTAAAGTAGAAGATACAACCAGATTGCCTTGATGCCACAAGCTTCCTTTCGGTGGTCCTTCGTTCCAACACACACACTTGCTCCACACTTGCATGAAGAAGATCCACGATGGCTTGATGGAGAAATGGAGGCCTCAAGCATCAATTCAAATAGGATTCCTCACACAATTCTGAATCTATTCTTTCATCAATTCTCTATTCAATCTTGCTTAACCTCTTCCTTGAGAAACATTTCATTATATAGGAGAAGGAGAGATGGTTAAAGGGATGAGGATGATCCCACTAAATCTGAGAAGTCAGTAGGATGCCAACCATGCAAATGCCAACTCATTTTCTAGAAGATCCTCTTCTAGAACCTTCGTAACCTCTTCTCCCTTTTAAGCTTTGAAGTAGGTTCGCACCCTACTTATAGAGCAGATTGCGAACATCTCACAATCCAAGTATAGAGTGGCCTACAAAAATCAGGGTTTCTCGCACCCTACAATACATGTAGCCTACGAACTCATCTTAAAAATATGTTCTGTAGAAGAAGACAACAGTCACTTTTCTCAGGCAAAAGGTCCTTATGAGAACCTAAGCACATAACTGTAGAGACATCACCAGAGTGACCAAAATAATGTGTAACAAGGACCACATGAAGGTCCAAATTGAGGACTGAATTAAGGTTCAAATTGAAAAATAATGTGTTTTTCATAGGTTCAGGGGTAGGAATAAATTCCAAAACTCTTACTTTGGATTCTTAACTCGGATGGTAGATTAACATCCAAATATCTATTAATTGTTGCATCAGATTGGTCATTCTTAACTCCTCTAATGAATTTGTGAAAAGTAAATGACCTCTTATTTACGGAAGAATAAATTATGGTCTTCTTTGAATTTCTTGAATGGATATGTAAGCTGTCGAATTTCATTTATCACTTATGTTGATTTTGTTAATTTTATAAAATGGGTATAGTATGAAGGGGAGCATGCTAGATTATTGTATTGTTTAAGCATGGATGATATCATTTTTAATGATTAGTTGGATATGTAAAGTAAAATGATGTCCTTACATGGCGGGTGATGATTGATATTCTTATGGATCCCTTAGACATGAGTTTATCTTAGACTTGTTGATTATAATGATACTTATGATTCTTAATTTTATGTAGCACTGCCTTATACAAATTTTGCTTAATCATTACCTGAAGGATGGATTGAGTAGATTTGATTAGAACCTGCACTATGATGAATTTTCTTGATGTTAACAGATGAATTTCCTTATGAGACGAATTGAGTGATTTATGATTCATGATGTGATGCATCATTATTAAAAGAATGCATTGGTTATGGGTTGTTGTCACTGTGTTAATGCATCGATATATGTATCATTATTCATTGAAATGTTGTGTCAGTTTATGTCGTGCATGCTTCTTAGTGTGTTAATATTGTTTCATTAATATGTCAGATGAAGTGCCAATGATGTCATTAACAATTGTGATGTATATTTCCTAATGCAAAAAAAAAAATTACCTGTGTAATATTCCAGATATAAAAAGTATGCAGAACAAAAATAAAAAGCTAGAAATGGCAAATAAACAACAATATAACCAAAACAACACCACAATAACACCAAAATGATATCAGGATAACACCAGAAATAACACTTTGACTCTGAGAGCAATGTTCACTTGCCTCTTCAAAGGGGGGCAACCTCCAGCAGAGCAGAGATCTATTACAATAATATCCAAGACAACAGATCTCATACCCTCGACTTCTATTTATACTAAATATGTCTATCAAAAGAACCATCTAGAAGAAGATCCTTCTAGAAGTGGAAGCTTCTATTAGGTATTCTTACATTCGACTTATTCTTACTTGTTGCTAGGCCTTATTAATATTGACCTTTATTACATCGAAATATATTATCATACCTATGTGAGGGGTTATGTCCCTAACATGTCCTCCCCCTTAAAAACAACCTTGTCCTCAAGTCTTTAGATGTGGAAATTGTTGCAGAATGGTAGTTGGTTCCCAAGTGGCATCTATTGGGGTTGTATCTTTCCACTGAGCTAACACTTCCTTGATGGTTCACTGACATAGGCGATGCTCACGCTGGTCCAAAATTGCTTCTGGTTGTAGCCAAATGGAGCCTTCTTCATCCAACTCAGGAAGGTTGGTTTGAGTTTGGCACTTAGTTCCAATCACCTTTTTTAAGAAGGAAACATGAAAAAAAGGATGTATCTTAGAATGACTGGGAAAAGCTAACTGATAGGACACCTGTCCCACACACTTGAGAACGATATAAGGACCATAAAATTTGGGCGCCAGTTTCTGACAATGGTCAGCCTTGAGGGAATTTTTCTTGTAAGGTTGCAGTCGAAGAAACACGTGATCCCCTTCTGCAAACTGATATTCAGAGTGACCTTGATCTGCTTGTTGCCTCATGCGATTTTGGGCCATGACCAAATTGTCTTTGAGGGTACGGAGAATAGCCTCTCAAACTGTAAGTGTTTGGTAAACATGAGAGAATCGAAGGTGGCTTTTTCCCATATACTGCTTCAAAAGGAGTCATGCAGGTAGTTGTATGGTATGAAGTATTGTACCACCATTCAGCCAGTGGTAATGATTAAGCCCACTAATTTTTATTTTTTGATGCAAAACACGTCAAATATGTTTCCAAACACTTGTTGACAACTTCAGTTTGACCATCAGTCTGGGGATGATAAGTTGTGCTGAGATGCAATTGGGTGCCTTGTATCTTGAACAGTTCTTGCCAAAAATTGCTGGTGAAAGTTGGGTCGCGATCATAAACAATAGAATGCGGCATGACATGAATCTTGAAGACCTGATCCATGAAAATCCATGAAAATTTGAGGCACAGTGGATGTTGTAATTGGGTTTTGAAGAGCATAGAAATGAGCATACTTGGAAAGGAGATTAACGACCACCATGATGACTGATTTATTACCCGATTTAGGTAATCCTACAATAAAATCTGTTATCGCACAATTTGTAGCTAGGTCAAAAGGCTAGAAGATAGAGGCCAAACTAGCGTAATAGGAATCTACCCCACCCAATGTCACCACGATGGGGAGGTTCTTTCTCTTTAGGGAGGTTAGGCCTAGGGGAGACGTCCCCGGTAACCTGGAGTTTTGAAGAGGCTAAGGTATAAAGGTCAAAGTGAAATTCCCTCTTCACAGGTCACCACCAAGAGCAGATAGTCAGGCTAAATAGCCAATAATGAAGTGTAGGCCCAAATGAGAACACCTGCTCGGAACAAAGAAACAGTGGACTAATACATGCAAGTTATGATTCAAAGGGTTAGTACTTCATATAACTATCTAATATCAATATATAAGGAATAGATATTGATGAGATCAATGTTTATTAATACAACAATGAAATAATATCAATTCATCAATAAATACCAAGATGATGTAGAAATCAGTGTGTCAAATCAATCCCTTATTCAATAAATGCTTTAAATCATCATCCAATTGCCTATAAAGAGAAATTTTTGCATCAAGATGGAATAACCAAGGATGACATCATCTTTTTTAGGGTTAGTAGTTTAGTTAGGGTTTTGTTTAGCAAATAGTTAAGAGTTTGTTTGACCACTATCACTTCAACATTGGAGGCCTAAGATCAGTGCCTAAGGGTAAATGGAGTCAAATTAAGGGAGGATGCAAAGGTTGAAGGAAAAAGGATAAGGACTAGAGGGAAGGGTTCTGAAGTGCTGCTATGGTAGGGCCCCATAAACAAAACCCTAGGGGAAAGAGGCTCACTCCGGTGTTGCTAAAGCAAAGCCTTGTGCTCTTTCCTCCTTCCTTAGGTTTAACTTGGAAAAATGGCTAGCATAAAAGATAAGTCAAGACACGAAAGTGTGGTGAGGGAGAGTGTTGCTAAAGCAAGGCCCTATCACCAAACCCTAGAAGCAGGACAACCCTAGGTGTAGATCACCTAGGCCTAGGACATCTACTCCTTCTTTATTTTTAAAGGTACGACTAGCACAAGGGGAAGAAGCAATAAGAGTGTAGCAATGGCTAGGCTCTTCCTTCCTTCTTCAATAGCTGAAAATTT
Source organism: Picea glauca (assembly GCA_000966675.3). Classification (NCBI taxonomy): domain Eukaryota; kingdom Viridiplantae; phylum Streptophyta; class Pinopsida; order Pinales; family Pinaceae; genus Picea; species Picea glauca. The sequence continues at coordinate 79,000 of JZKD02S2263939.1, forward strand.
CTCTTTTAGGGGACATGAGACAACGACCTACTTGTGTGTTTGTCCCCTAGGGTTTTAAAATCAACAAAATTTATAATAAATGCAATAATATAAGACTACAACCATTCAATCAAGAAGTTTTACAGAAAAAACACTTACATATCATCATGAAATAACATTGCAAACCCTAGTTGTAAACCTTCCTTCAAGAGAAATGCCAAAAATGCCAAGAAATGCCTTCCTTCAACAAGTGCGCCTCACTCAAAGAGAACAAATACCCAATTAGGGCGCAAAAAATCAAGTCTCACTAGGAGAGTGAGTGTTGTGTTATGTAAAAATGAGGATAAAACTCCTCAATATATACTGTATCAATGACCTTTAATTAATTTTAGGTCATAAAAAATAGCCAACAAGGATTTAAACCAAAATCATACTGTTTTTACATTAAAAAGTCAAATTAAAACCATAACTGAGCTGTAATAAAGGTAAAATCCCCTTCAAGGGAGGCGCTAGCCCCTTTTAGGGTAGATGAGGCATCCATGAGCAAAACGTTGACTCCCCAGGGGCCTCTCCAACATGCCACACGTGCCACTGCTGCCTAGTCTGCCTCCAAGAATGACCGTGAATTTCGATGACATCATGGTAAGGATGGGGATGATTTGAGCCTTCCAAGGCCAACGTTCCACTGAAAAGGGGTCATTCGCCCTAGGCCGGGCTCTGCCAAAGTCCCTCTAGTGAAACATCATCTTCTTCTATGGTGCAAGACCTCGGTCAAACACTGTCCTGTCTCTGCCCCTCTTACGGGGTCTCAACAACCATCTAATGGGCTCTTTAGCCCCATGGAGGTTTGAACTAATAATCTCCCCATGTGTATCGGTCTAAATGGTACCTGTCCATCGGGCATGGTCCTGCACATCAAAAACTATGCCCTCCATGGGCTCATTAGTCACAAGGATCATAGCAATGTTAATCACATTTCATCATTAATATTATCAAACATATGCATAAAAAACCCTGATATATCATTCAATAGCTCAAAGACATTACAAAACGTAAGTTTGAGAAAAAGGACAAGACACCCTATTGGGCTAGTATCCATAAGGAAAGGAAAGTTTCCAAGGGGTTTCATCCAAGCCATGTAAATGAGCTGATGTGGCTAAGGGATTTCTAGACATACGAGTAGAGTGAGAGCCAGGGATGCATGATATTACCTGTGGGTGCCTTTGTAGAAGGTGAGTTGTACTCGTCATGGATGCAATTTTTTCCAAGCCCTTTCTTGCCTTTATTATTTTCTTTATTTTCTTTTTCTTCTTATTTTTCTTTTTATTCAAGGGCTAACTAAAGGACACTACCTTGGCATGGTGACCAAAGCTGACAATGTTACCCACAAGTACTTTCACAGAGATGATAAGGCTGTCTCATAATGAGACCCCCTTTCCCTTGGCCATGAAACCAAAGGTCACTACCTTGGGATGGTAACCAGATGGTGGCAATGTCATGATGTTAGGTACCCATGAACATAATAGGTTGGCTCGTGATGAGACCCCCTATCCTCTTGACTAGGTCTTGTTTGTTATTTTTTTTTGGGTCCCTCTTGTTTCTTGTTGAGAGGCCTTTTATTTCCTTCTCAGGGATCCCTGGGCGAAGCATCTTGAGGTTTTATTTCTAGGCTTTTATCTTTTACCAGTTGCTTTTACCTTCCGGGCCTTTAGCCCCTTCTTCCCACGAGATAAGGTGCAACCCACAAACAGATAATCCTAATTCCCAGACAAGAGGAATGGGATAGATGAGTGGGAGATAAGATGGAAAAGTGGTTGTATGATAGGAGTGGACGATGGCTCTTCAGAAATCCCCCTGGTGGCAAACCAAAACCCATGGGTACAGGCTTGCTAGGACAGCCTGTCAATGCCCCCAATCATGGTCAAGGGGGTTAATGTAAGATCCAAGTAGTCATTAGAGATAAAAGGAGTTAGATGCATATATCCAAAGGTTATAATGATCAAAAGTGACACATACCATGATACTTGGACCAATTACCTCATGGAGCAAGAGCCTTCTCCAATACAAGACCAAGTTGATGGTGATGGATGTTGTTGTTGCTGACAAGACGAATCTGACGAAAGAAGAAAAGGATGGGCCCTATAGGGCCATGCTCAGGTCAATCCTGCTCTTAGTACTCCATGTCTAGGACCTATGGGCCTCGAGACATGATCTCCTAGTTATCCCTAGAAATCGGGGATAACAAAATCCATAGAGATATCCCGCCAAATAGCAGGTGGAATCAGAAGCGGTTGTAGTGTGCCAGGAGATTTGACTGTTTCTCCCTTCTTGGATTGACTAACATCACATTTAGCCACAAAATTACAAACATCCTGTTTCATACCATACCAGAAAAAAGAACGTTTGACCTTGTCATAGGTTTTGGTAAACCCTGAGTACCCAGTTGTGGATGTAGCATGAAGCTAAGAAAGTACCGTGGATTTAAATTTTGACTATTTACTTAAATACAAACGGCATTTGTATCGAAGCTCATCATGGTGCCAAGAGTACCCTAGGGAAAATGAATAATTTGACTGCAATTATTGTATCAGATGCAAACTTTTGGGATCGTGTAGCCATTCCCGACGAACGACTTGGAGCCAATCTGGTACAATGAAGGAGAGAGAAAAAAGGGACCCTTCATCTTCATATTTTTGGGAGAGTGCATCCGCAACCACATTGTCTTTTCCTTTCTTATAAATGATCTCATAATCATATCCAAAGAGCTTAGTCACCCATTTTTGTTTCTTTGGGGAGGAAATGCATTGTTCCAGAAAATACTTGAGGCTTTGATGATCTATCTTAATTTGGAAGTGTTTCCCCAATAGATAAGGACGCCATAGATAAATGACATGCAAAATAGCCAAAATTTCCTTTTCATAGATTGATTTGCCCAAATTTCGTTCAGAAAGTTGTTTGTTGGTAAAGTCCAAAGGTCGACCCTCTTGCATAAGGACAACGACAATTACTTTTCCTGAAGCATCACATTCCAAGACAAAGGTCTTTGTGAAATTAGGAAGTGTTAGGACTGGAGTGGTGCACATGGCCATGTTCAAGGTTTGAAAAGCCTAAGAAGTTGCTGGAGTCCAGGTGAAAGAATTCTTTTTAAGGAGTGCAATGAGAGGGGCCACAATCTTTCCATAATTCTTAACAAACATGCAATAATAACCTTTTAAGCCCAGAAATCCATGTAATCTTTTGAGAGTATTTGGGTGAGGCCAGTATTGCATAGATTCAATATTTTTAGGATCCACCCTAACATCGTGCTTGCCAACAAGATGACCCAAGTACTCAACTTTTGAGGCGCCAAAAGCACATTTAGATTGTTTGAGGAAAAGTTGGTGTTGAGAGAGTAGATGGAGAACTCGATCCACATGAGCAAGATGGTATGTCCAAGTTTTTCTATAGATGAGGATATCATCAAAGAAAACTAAGACCAAATGGCGGAGAAAAGGACGAAAGACATGATTCATGAGGCTTTGGAAAGTGGAGGGAGCATTACACAAACCAAAGGGCATGAACAAAAACTCATAGTGGCCCTCATGAGTTCTAAAGGAAGTATTAGGAATGTTTACCTCTTTCATATGGATCTAGTGGTAGCCAGAACGAAGATCAAGTTTAGTAAATAACTCGGCGCCACTCAATTCATCCAAGAGGTCATCAATGACAGGAATGGGAAATTTATCTTTAATGGTGAGTTTGTTGAGGGCACGTAAATCAGGACCCATGCAACAAGAGCCTTCTTTCTTCATGACCATGACCACAGGAGAAGAGTAGGGGATTTTACTAGGGTGGCTAACACTTGTGTTAAGCATTTTTTTAACCATTTTCTCAATTTCATTTTTTTGGGAAAAGAGGAACTGATGGTGATGCCTTGGAACTTATATTGTTGGCCCTCCTGGTTTAATTGCATGGTTAATTCCCTAAAATCCATGAGAATGGGAGCCAAAGTCCTTAGCTAGTCTGCACCCAACACAATGTCACAACTGCCCATGTCGATAGCAAACATATGAGATTTCAGGTGGTAGTCACCAATTTGGAGATGCACATTTTCACAATGCCCTCCACATTTCATGGACCCGCCATTGGCAATCGTGATTTGGAAATTATTGACTTCACAGATATAGTAATTAGTTTCTTGGGCAATGCGGCATTGAATACAATTATGGGTGCTTCCACTATCAACAAGAATGATGGAATTCCTATGCTTGATGTATCCAATTAGTTTGAGGGCTTGGGGAGCATAGAATCTCATGAGAGAATTTAGGGAAATGATCAGTTCTACTTCTGGAGGGTCTAAGGGACGGGTAATGTCGGTGGGTTCAGGTGACTCAGACATAAGGGGAGTTTCAACATCCTCTTCCAAAACATCCTCTGAGATGGCCATAAAAATATTTTGTTCCTTACACTTATGTCCCAGAAAATATTTGTCATCACAATTATAACAAAGGCCTTTGAGTTGGCATTCAACAATTTTGGCCTTGGTCAATTTTTGGATCTTTAATGGAGTAGGAGGAGTGGGATTTACTGGTTTAGTGCGAGGAATAAAGGAGGGTTTTCAGTTTTGAGAAGAGACAAAATTTTATGCTTCATTAGCTCATTTAGTAGCCTCCACCCAACTCTGAGGTCGAGCCATGAGGACATGGGCACGAATCTCATCCTTGAGGCCACTGATAAAACATTCTTAAAAAAAAGCATCAGACATGCCCTCTGTACAAAAATCCAGTCACTCAAAAGCAGCTATAAAGTCTTCCACTATGTCAGATTGTTTCAACTTTGTCAAACGGCCTAAATGGTTGGTCTCAATGTCAAAGCATTCATAAATCTCTACCACAAAGTGTGTCCAAGCAACATACTCTTGATGGGTAGTTTTTCTCCATTACCACCATTGCCAACATTCTTGATCTAGATGGAGAACACCATACTGAAGTTTGGCCAAGTCATCTGTAATGTCGTACAAAGAGAAATGATGTTCCATTTGAGTTACCCAACCAGTGGGATCCGAGCCATCAAATTTGGTCACATCCACCCACGGAAGGCATAGGTCATGCTAAAAGTGATGGGACTGAAAATTATGGGAATGAGAGGAAGTTTTAGCTTCAGTATGCAAAGGTGGGTCAGATAAAGGGGGATCTGCAGAGATATGCAGCTTGGCGTAGATCATCGAAGCGACAGATTCAACTTGGGTAGTCATGTATTGTTTGAGGTCTTCTTTGAGTTCCACGATTGAGGCGGTGATGGAGGAATGCATGTTTTTATTGATGGTGGAAATATTGGCATTGAGCTGTCTCACTTCTTGTTGGGTCTCTGTGAAATTAGATTGCAAGGTATTGAAGTGAGCTTCCAAGGCTTGGCTACGGGTGTGGGCCATTGTGACAAGGGAACCGAAAAGGGGTGGGTGGGGTCAAAAAGTTTGCTGAAAAATGATAGGTATGAATGTGATAAGGGCGAAGAGATAAATCCAATGAAATAGGTCTCAAATAATGGTGCAAAATTTTCCAGACTTTTTTTTTTTTTTTTACACCTACGGAGTTATACTCTGGTCTGAAGAATACTACAGTGATGAAATTCCCAAATTCTTAACTAGGAAGAAATGTGTAGTGATTTGACAACTCGAACACAGTTGCATGAAGATAGATCTTGTCTATTTTATTTTTTTGTTTCCGTCCCCAAGGGTTAGGTATTCAAAGGTTCTACAGACAAGGGTTTTCCTTGTGTTATAGTTCTCTGATATACGTATGGGGTGCAATAGTAGTACTCAGCCCAATATCTCATGGCACCAACTAAGGAGGCTAGACCGTGCCCTTAGCCGTACTACCCAACTACCTAGGTACTAGAGAGTATCTTCCTGAGTGTTGTTCTTGGTGGAACTATAGCAGTGAGGTAGTCGATAGGTTTATCTAAGGAGGGCTTCAAGAAATCTAGGTTGATCCATATACAGGTGTTGTATGATGTGATACCACTCAAAGGGATACTAACATGGGTTACAAGGGTGGCCAACAAATGTTCTCTTAAGTACCACTTGTATTTCCTGCGTGTATGAATTGCCGACCACAGGTTTATGCACGTAACGAAAGATCTCTATAGCTTAAAGACGTCGAAATTCATCTCTACCCTAAAAAACAAATTACCCACAATTTTCTACCGAGAAAAGTGCTCTGATACCACTTGTAATATTCCAGATATAAAAGTATTCATAACAGAAATAAAATGCTAGAAATGGAAGATAAACAACAATATAACCAGAACAATAACACCAAAATGATATCAGAATAACACCAAAAAGAGCACTTCGATTCTGAGAGCAATGTTCACTTGCCTCTTTGAGGGGGAAACCTCCAGCAGAGTAGAGCTCTATTACAATAATATCCAAGACAACAGATCTCATACCCTCGACTCCTATTTACACTAAATATGTCTATTAAAAGAACCATCTAGAGGAAGATCCTTCTAGAAGTAGAATCTTTTCTTACATTTGACTTATTCTTCCTTATTGCTAGGCCTTATTAATATTGACCTTTATTACATTAAAATTTATTATTCTACCTACGTGAGGGGTTAGGTTCCTAACAACCTGTTATATGTCGCTTCAGTTTTCGTAACAGAGGGTCATTACAATAATACCCTTGATTGTAGTTTAACATCTTTCCTATGAGATATTATTCATGGAAAGTTATGTAACCAATGCATTGTATATAACAATTATTAAGGTATTTTTGAGTATCATTGTACTTCATTTCTTTGACTGACGAACCACCTTGAAATGAAATGATTAATCACTAAATGAAGTACATTTCCAATGAATTTGTTGGGTTGGGGTCTATGGATCCTAGAGATGATAAATAAGGTCATTGATTAGGTGGTGTTTGTTGGTTTGGATTCTTTTCTTGAACTTCATATGGATCTTCACTAGTTGGCCTATAGCCAAAGAAAACATAAGAGATAGTTCTCTAACTAAGAGTACTCTTGCCCCAATTCCTACCAACCTTTGAGCATTCACCATAGGGGATTCGACATTTTCTCCTTTCACTATAATCATATTCAAGCAAGCATCTTGTGAAGCCAACTGTGTTCCACCTCCTATTGTTCCCACCTACAACAAACCAAGAAATTACAAAATAACCCCACATTCACGTTCACAAAAAATAAGATAAAACTAATTGGACTAGAAGGAGGGTGTATAGGGGGAGTAATTATTTTACATTATTGTCTTATCCTTATTGTTGACTACTCAAATCAAAACCAAAATTGAAATAAACATCCATTAATGCTTTCCTTCACCTTCATTCCCTAATCCAAAGAAATCCTTCAAACAAACATTAACAAGCGGAATTTTTTCTTACCTTAATAAAATGCATTGTGACTAATACATGTAGATCCTTGCCACCATTGGATGTCAATGCCTGCCCACTCCCTTCTGTGTTGAGTCAAATTAATTGACCAAAAAAAATGGGTCGAGCAGTAGATTCCCTTCAATGTCATGTTTTGGCAAGACTACCTTTAATTTTAATAATTTTAGTATTATTTACATCAAAGCCACCTCATTATGGTTTGGTGAGACTATTTCTAATTTTAATGTTAGTAATAGAAAAACCACCTCATTATGGTTTGGTGAGACTATTTCTAATTTTATTGTTAGTAATATAAAAAACCACCTCATTACCTTTTATGCATAGTGATTGGGAGTTGGGACACTTGTTTATGGAATTATCGCGAAAAATGACCCGAATGGAAGGTTAGTTCATGCCTACATGTCAAAATCAAATGAAGAGAAGTAATACAAAGATCTCTCAATGTTTTGGGTAGGATATTGGCCTACTGCAATAAATGTAACAAAGACAATATCAGATGCATGGGCATTGAACACCCCCATGGAACCAACGAGTGTAGATCTAGTCAAGTTCTTAGGCATGCTTAATTCTAACAAATATCTCATTGATGACAGCTTCACACACCATTGATTTCCCACACCCTTCAATCCACTTCACAAATGTGGGTTCCTGGTATGCATAGAAATTGCCTAAAGCCATTCAAGCATTTTTTTGGTTTTCAACAAACCTTACTTTGGCATTTCAGTGAAAATCACTAAACCAACTTTCATTGGTCCTTCATCTGGTGGATACATTGTTGGGCCATCTTAATCTTACTATGATGCCAAAAATTCCATCTTGACATGAACACCATAGTGCATGAGAGGGAATATCAAGGAGAGGGGAGAAGGTCGAAATGACCGACAAAGGATTGGCATTAAACAAAAAGTTTGAGAACATAGAAAAAAATAAAAAAACCAAGGTAAGAATCCATAGTGAATCAAAAGTCCACAAAACTTAGTGAAAAAGGGATGACCCAAAACCCAAATACCAATCAAAATCACAAAAAGTTAAATTTATAGAATGCTTACCAAAAACAATGATAACATCCATGTCAGGCAAATTATTCTAAATGAATTCCAAAACCTTTTGCACACCCTTTTGACACCATATTCATCCCAATGAAATCTCCAATAGAACAACAAAATCTCATGTACAAATTCCTCCATTCCAATGAGCTCTTTAAGCCTTGCAATCACAAAAATCTTCTGGTGTTTCTATTATACGCACATCACATCGCATCAACTGTTGGGATCTGGTGGCCTGCACAATACAATTGTTAATAACGAGAGAAAGAGAGATACATCAATCACATATAATACAAAAAAATAGATATGAAATATGGGGGAAATGATAATCTTTTAGTGCACAACCAACAATGGAGAAATGAATACAAGTCTCATTGAAGCACCTCAAGGGATTCAACATTTAAACAAAAAACACTCAAGCATTTTCCAAGCACATGGAAGGCCAAATGCTTAAGAAACCAACCACAAATGTAACTGCATGGGTATGTGTTGTCACAACCAAACAATATCCTCCTTGAAAACAATTTCTTGATACCTTTCCAAATGAATCAAACATCACCTTCCTACAAGCCAAGAGAAGCCAAACATCACGACAACTTCTCTAACAACACTAGTTTCATGAACACATATGCACAGTTTTCTCTAGTATGAATCACTCAATCTCCACTGAATCATCATAAACACAAACTAAATTGCTACGAACATTGTAGGTGATACTCGTACTTCTCATATATTGAAGCACTCATTTCCATGCTCTTTACCTAGTTTTTCCATGTGTCCATTGACAACACCAACTGCATGTGAAATGATTGAACAATTCCATCGAGAACATCAAACTTCCTACTAGCATATGATACATGAGACATATAACCCTTTTCTTCTTCATTACTTAGGACATAAACCCAAAGAAAAATTACAATGGAAAGCTAAAGGGATATTTACTAATTTCACATTATTCATACCAAATTTCCTGAGTATCTTCTCCACATACTAATGTTGTGATAACCAAAGCTTACCATATTTATTGTCTATGTGTATTTCTATGCCCAAGACTTGTTTTAATTACTCCTAGATCCTTCATATCAAATGTCCTAACCAACTAAGCCAACCTCTTGATCTCATCCATGCTTATGCTTTCTACAAGCATAACAGATATCACCAATATAGTGAATATACCATAAACATAATGGTTATACTCACTTCTTGTAAAATTTGCCTCACCATAAAGGAATCAAATGTCTTGTACTATTTCATGCTCGTGCTTTATGCCATACAATGACTCCATGTGTTTGCAAATAAATCTCTCTTTGTGATCCCAAACAACTCATGATTGTTCCATGTACACATCTCTACCAATGATGATTTGTGGGTAGTAGGATCCCACAATATGCATCCCTTAACTCCATTACCATAACCAACAAATATGCATTTCCTTGACCGAATCCGTCCAAGCCAACTAGGTGAGCCTTCACCTCTCACCTCCAAGCTAGTGTCAATGCTTCATTACATACAATACATGCATAGATGATTTTAGGGGCTAAATTTCGCCAATGGGCTAATTTTCCATGTTTTTTTTCCCCAAAAATAGTTTGCCCAAATTCCATAGAATAAAATTATTTTACCTTAAAAATCGCCAAAATTGTATAGAAGCTATATAAAATCCTTAAAATTTGAATATTTTTACAAAACTATCGCCAAAAATTTTACATTTTTCATATTAAGGACTAGTAAGATTAGCCCAGGTTTCTACATTTTAATATAAATTTCCATCCTTAAAATTATCCCTGAATACATGGGCTCTAAAACCACGAGCTACCAAAAAACCTTGTGCCCGAAACCACATATCTTGACCTATTTCCCTCCCATGACCAAAAGCAACCAAACTTCCCTCAAAGATAGGGTATCTGGTAATACCACATGCTCTCCCCCTATCACCTTGTTTTTCTAGACTTTTACCGATGACATTTCAAATTAGGGTACGCATGCCTAACCAAGTCTTATAGTCATATGCCCATTTACACAAAAAAATATGTTAACTCCACCTCAAAATTTTCATTCGATACTTCCACCTTGCTATTTCTTTGACCTCCATAGCAAACAACCAGCTCAAGTCTCCATAGCATTGCTTCCCGTGAAAACCCCTCATACAAATCAAATCTCAAAGGTATCAAAAAATGCATATACCAGGCATTTCCCATGGTTGGAGTTCTTCAACACTTCCTCCTTCTCCAAGGCATGATCCTTCATTGAGGAAACATACTACATATCGCCCTTTCTTGAGATATCTAGCAATCCTCCCACTTGAAACTGCAATATTGAGCCAACCATCAATGATAGGTCCCGAATACAGAGACATGCCCCATGGATACTCCACATCCTTGAATCCCAATCTCTACCACAAGGACACAAATATACTCCTCATATTTCCCTCGCAATCATTAGCTCAAGGAATTCCCATCTAAAGCTCTCCCCAGTCAATGCAATACCTAGGATACAGATTCCTTATCCTCCCCACGCCCTCCTACACCTTTCCCGCACACAACTACAACTATGCCTCTTTCCATGCAACGATATCCCCCATTTGGTCTCAAGCTAACACAATGTATGGTCTGGTCAACTTTGAGGACACGCTCCAAGTACACAAGCTCACATTTCTTGGAAAAGCTTCAGGGGCTCCTCATAATGCCCATTCCACAACATGCTCGTAGACACCATTCTAGGATAGACATAGAAAACAAGGGTTTCCAACAATCTCTGTGGCCTCCTCCTCTGTACACAGACCAACAAACAAACTCACGAACAAAGAAACTCTTCCTTCGCCCTCTGCGCGTGGGGAAAAACCCTCTGGCTCTCACAAACCACCACTCAACGTTGCTTTGATACCATTTGTTCGGATCTAGTGGCTTGCAGAATACAATTGTTAATAACCAGAGAAACATATAAACATCAAACACATACAACACAACACAATAGATATGAAATATGGGGTCAATGATAATCTTTTATTGCATAACCAATAATGGAAAAACAAATACAAGTCTCATCGAAGTACCTCAAGAGATTCAATATTTAAACAAAAAACACTCAAACATTTTCTAGGCACATGAAAAACCAAATACTTGAGAAACTAACTATGAATATAACTACACATATATGTGTTGTCACAACCCAACATTAACAAGTCAAATTATATTTCCCATAAAATGGTAATACTTGCTCTTATACAACTAATTGATTCGCTTGATTGATAATAACATAACATGATATATGTCATAAGGGATTTTGGAGTGAAATAAATACTCTATAGGGAGCATGCATGCGAGTTGATTCCCTTAATTGATAATAACATGGCATAACACAACAGAGTCAGAAGGGATTTTGGAGACTCGAAGGGAGTATGCATTGGAGCGAAAGGAACCAAAATAAACAAATCAATCACATTTAAAGCATACCATACCTATTAAAGATGAGACACAAGTCATGAGAGTTATTGGGATGTTCYAAGCAAAWCTYGAGTTGTACAACTCTCTTGGTAGTGGGGATAATAACAMGTGTCTCTTTTAAATTCAACCTTTTGTTAGAGACTAATACAAAACTTRTTTTATAATTATARAAAGGATAGACWAGCATTTTTTATTTAATTTATAATTTWTWATTTTTTATATTYAAAAATAATTTAYTTTTATGATCTATATTTGTTTTAAYTAGTTAAATTTTAAATTAATATTTAAATATTATTAAATAATAATAATTTTATAATGAATGTATGAATGAAATTTCTATTTACAAGGAAAATTATTGAACAATTAAAAATAATTATTTTTTAATTAAATTAATTAATAATCAATAAATATGATAATATTTTTCTAGCTTGAGTTAGGGAAACGCTATGAGATCAATCAAAACAACTTGATTTTGGGCATTGGAAAAGCCTTACAACCCACATAGTTTTTTTTTTTTTGTTTGTTAATTTGTGCAAGACTGCGATTAACCTGTGGCTTGAGAAACCGCGACTCAGGGGAATCTAAGCCGTCAAAATCACCCGGGGATCGCACCCGGCCTGAGCCACACCAACCCTTAACATGGTTGGATTTTTTGTCCCCGCAGGTTTCGAACCGGTGACTTTAACAACACGGAGTGGCTTAACAACACACTCCGTCACCGACTGTCCTACACCTCGGGGACTTACAACCCACGTAGTTATTCACAACACACATAATTTTATAAACCCACAAATCCAAATGGAATCAAGCTCTCTCATCCAACGAGCATGTAAGGCCACCAAAATCCTTTACACTCACATAACATCACTTAAAGTTGCATATTTTCCATTTCCCAGCCATCTCATGAGGAAATGTTTTATCACCATTGATGTCGATGACGACGAAATTACTACAACAAACCTTATTTGGGAGTTCATGATTGTTAAGCCCTAAATAGTGGCACATTACCCCTTAATTAAGGCGTATTACATTATTAATGTTATTTTATTTATGTCGGCTTGGGTCCATTAGTTGTAATTTTACCTCCTAGTCTCCTATATATACCAAGGGACCTTTTCATTTGGAATCATCTTGTATTTGAAAATCTATGTAGTGTATAAGGAAGTTGCCCCCTCAAAGAGGTTTTTATCTGAAATTATCTCTTTTTCAAGGCGTTGAGTACTTATTCTGAGGTTTTTCTATGTTATCTTGGTATTTGGTTCCTAACATTTGGTATCAGAGCACAAGGTCTTGCGGTTTCGCTACAACATCTGAGACACCTTGGAATTTTCGCTATAATTTTTTTTCTACGACGTTTCAGAAGGAACCCTTTGGAGTATATTTAGTAGGCGGATCATGTTCCGTTGGGTTCAAATTTTAGTTCCTAAGGCCTTTCACTTTCGGAGATATAACCTATTTAAGATAGGGTTTTGGAATCATCATGAATTTATTCATCGCAAAATTTTCCCTATGAAATTTTTTCTGTAACGTTTCATACACTGAAATCCAAAGGATATTCATATAAATTATTAAGGTATATGTGATAAAAATTTCAGCTTCTGGGTCATCTTAGATTTGTAGATACACCATGTGGAAGATAGGGTATTTGACTAGTCCTATTGACTAGTCTCAAGCAGGTGTTCTAGGTAAAACAAGATCATAAATTATTCATATAGTATCCAAATTGTGTGAGACTAGTTGCATTGGATAGTGGACAGTCTGTAGTATTTATGGTTCAATTTTCATAATTTTATATCAATTATTTTGTGCAGGGCATTCTATACAAGTGAGATCTCCAGGAAAGTACAAAAATCAACAAGTTGTGGGGAAGTTACCATAAATTCCACTTGGCACATCCAATTTTGATCAAACCTGTGGCATTGTAGAGAAGAAATATCAAAGAACTATAGAAAATAAATTTGCATACCCATAAGGGCCGAAATTTTGGAGATGCAGCAGAAGAAAGATCGTCTAGTAGAACCACCTCAAAATCAAGGTTTAAAAGTGATACTTGGACAACATGCCACCAAAAAAGAGAAATTCTACACCAAATAAGCCTCCAGACATTCCTACTTGGACTCTTGATGAAGGTGAAGAAATGCGTAGTGACATAAATGATTTACAAAAGAAGACAGTGACAAAAGATGAACTACAAGGGATGATGGATGGTTTAAAAAGGGAGATCATGGAAGTATTGAAAAATTACCCAATACAGAGGACACCTGAAAGTGAAAATGTATACCATGAAATTCATGATGAGGACATAGAGGACACCTGAAAGTGAAAATGTATACCATGAAATTCATGATGAGGACATAAGGAATATGAATCAAGAATGGAGAAACTCCAACTTTGGGTTGAAGACCAACCACTTTTATAAGATCAATATGAGGAAGTTTGATGGCAAGGACCCAATCACATGGATACTTCAGATGGAGCAATTCTTTGATCTACATGATGTGACACATACACAAAAGGTACAAATTGCTTCCTTATATTTGGAACCCAATCAATTTGTGTGTTATCAATGGATTTGTTCTTGCAAATCACTCATCACTTGACAATTTTCACGGAAGAAACGATATCACACTATGATGATACAAGGAGCAATACCTTCTTTAGCCAATTGATAAATCTCAAGAAAAAGGGCTCAGTTACAGAGCACATTGAGAACTTCCAAAGATTGAATACAAAGGTAACATATATTCTAGATGAGCACTTGATTGATGTATTCATAGGAACTTTAAGGGATAACATTCAACATGAGGTTCGCCTTTGGGAACCCAAATCATTGGAGAATGCATTGAGAGTGGCAAGAAATGTTGAAAGTAAAATTATGGCCATGGCTACTAGAAGGACCACTCCTAACATATATCGAGGGAATAATGTTCCTTCTTCTAAAACACCTCAACCTACAAGGTTGACTCCTCAACAATTGGAGGAAAGAAAAGAAAAGGTTTTATGATTTAATTGTGACAACAAGTACAGTAAGGGGCATAAGTGTGGTGAGAAGAAATTATTCTACATAGATTGTGACAAGGAAGAAGAACAAGAACAAGAACCATCTCAAGATGAAAATGTAGAAGCAATTTCTTCTGAAGAGTTGACTCCCACGATATCATGTAATGCATTGGCTGGAATTAACACTCCTAAAACCCTCAATATCGAAGGATATATCAAAAAGAAAAAGGTAATAGTCCTAATTGATTCAAGTAGTACTCATAATTTCATTCACTATAAATTAGCCAAAGCTCTCAATTGCTCTGTATATCCAGTGCCAAAGTTTCAAGTAATGATTGCAGATGGAGGAACTATCAATTGCTCAAGAAAATGAAATAAGATCAATCTTACTATGGGGGAATATGTAATGAATAGTCCA
>JZKD02S2263939.1:116453-129943 GCA_000966675.3 Picea glauca
TTATATCTCTCTACCCCCCTTGTCTCTATCTCCCCCCTTCCTCTCACAATTAGTCTCGCTCTCTCTCCATCCTGTGCTTGTTTAACCCTCCCTCTCTTTCTCGCTCTCACTCCCTCTCACACTCACACATTCTCTCTCTACCTCCCTCCCACTATCTCTCCTCTCTTTCTGTCCTATATCTACCAACTCTCTCTTTCTATCTCTCATTTTTTTTAGTCTCACTTTCACTATATCTCCCCTCACTCTCATTATATCCCCCCTTCCTCTCACACCCCCTCGTCCCTTCCTCTCTACCCCCTCGTCCCTCTCTCTCTCCTCCTCCATCCCTCCATCTCTCTGATCTCTCTCTCCCTCTCTCTCTCACATCTACCCCTCCTCACTACCTTCCCCCTTCCTCTCACTCTCTCTCTACCCCCTATCTTTGTCTCCTATTAGGGTCCTAACCCGCACATAGGTAGAACAATATATTTGAATGTAATAAAGGTCAATATTAATAAGGCTTTTCAATAAAATAGAAAAAGGCGAATGTAAGAAGACCTAATACAAGTTTCCGCTTCTAAAATGATATTCCTCTAGATGCTTCTTTTTAGTATAAATAGGAGTCGAGGGTATGAAAACCCTAGCTTGGATATTATTTTAATAGAGATCTGCTCAACTAGAGGTTGCCCCCTCGAAGAGCCCTGTAAACATTGCTTTTAGATTCAAAGTGTTATTTCTGTTGTTATTCTTATATCATTTCAGTGTTATTGTGGTGAATGTTTTGATTATATTGCTGTTATCCTGCCATTACTAGCATTTTATTTTTGTTATGCATACATTTTATATCTGGTATATTACAAGTGGTATCAGAGCACTTTCCTTGGCAGAAAGTGTGGGTTAAATTTTTTTTCAGGGTAGAGACGTATTCCAATGTCTTTAAGCTACATAGATCTATCGTTACGTGTATAAGCCCACGGTTGAGGGATTCATACACGTAGGAAATACAAGTGATATTTAAGTGCACATCTGTTGGCCACCCTTGTAACCCCTGTTGGCACCCCTTCGAGTGGTAGCACATCAGACAACACCTGTGTACAGATCAACCTAGATTACCTGAAGCCCTCTTTAGATAAACCGATCGGTTGCCTAATTTATATAGTGTCATCGAGAATAGCACTCGAGAAGATACTCTCTAGTACCTAGGTAGTCGGGTAGTATAGCTAAGGGTACGGTCTATCCTCCTTAGTTAGTGCCTTGAGATATTGGGCCGAGTACTACTGTTGGACCCCGCATGTATATCAAAGAGCTATAGCACAGGGCAAACCCTTGTCTGTAGAACCCTTAAATACCTAACCCTTGGGAACAAAAACATAAACAAATTAAAACAGACAAGATCTATTACCGCGCAACTGTGTTCGGGTTGCCAAGTAAATAAACATTTTGGCATTTCCTCTCTGGAAATTCTTTCACCATTATTTCAGCCCTATTCCATTGGATTCATCTCTTCGCTCTTATCACATTAATCCATATCATTTCTTTGGAAAAATATTTTTACCTCGCTCGCCCCTTTTCAGTTCCCCCATCCTCATGGCCCATACTTGTAGCCAAGACTTGGAAACTCGCTTCAACACTTTGCAGTCTGGTCTCATTGAGACCCAACAAGAAGTGAAACAACTCAGTTCTAATGTCGCCGCCATCAATATAACCATGCAGTCCTCAATGGGTGAAATCAAACAAGACCTCACCACCCAGCTTGAATCAGTGTTTTCGACACTCTGCACCAAACTGCATATCCCTACAGATAACCCTTCCTCTTCCTCACCCCCACACACTGAAGGTGACCATTCCTCTCATTCCCATACCTTGCAGAACCATCACTTTTAACATGAACTACGCTTTCCACGGGTGGATGTGACCAAATTTGATGGCTCAGACCCCACTAGTTGGGCAACCTAAATGGAACATTACTTCTCTTTATACAACATTACAAATGACTTGGCCAAACTTTGGTATGGTGTTCTCCATTTAGATCAAGAACGTTGGCAATGGTGGTAAAATTCTCGTCTAGGGTATATTGCTTGGACACAATTTGTGGCAGAGCTTTATGAATTCTTTGACATTGACACCAACCATTTGGGTCATTTGACAAATTTGAAACAATTAGGAACAGTGGAAGACTTTATAGCTACCTTTGAGTGCCTGGCTTTTAGAATAGAGGGCATGTCTGATGCCTTTTACGAGAGTGTTTTATCAGTGGCCTCAAAGATGAAATTTGGGCCCATGTCCTCATGGCTCAGCCTGAGAGTTGGGTGGAGGCTACCAAAAGAGCTAAAGAAGCACAACAGGTTGTATCTTCTCAAAACCGCAAACCCTCCTTCATCCCTCACCCTAAATCAGTAAATCCCACTAGTCTCTTTGCTCCACTAAAGATCCAAAAATTGACCCGGGTTGAAATGGCTGAATTCCAACTCAAAGTCCTTTGTTATAACTATGATGACAAATATTTCTCAGGCCACAAGTGTAAAGAACAAAAACTTTTTATGGCCATCTCCTAGGAGATTTCGGAAGAAGATGAAGAAACTCCCTCTATGTCTGAATCACCTGAATCCACTGACATAATGTCTCCCTCAGACCCTCCCGAAGTAGAACTAGTCATTTCCCTCAATGCTCTCACTGGCTTCTCCGCTCCCCAAACCCTCAAGCTAATCGGTTACATCAAGCATCAGAAGGTCATCATTCTGGTTGATAGTGGCAACACCCATAATTTTATTCATCTCTGCATTGCCCAAGAAACTCATTTCTACATCCATGTCGTCAATAATTTCCAAATCATGATTGATAATGATGGTTCCATGAAATGCAGAGGGCGTTGTGAAAATGTGCGTCTCCAAATTGGTGACTACCACTTGAAATCCCATATGTTTGCTATCAACATGGGAGGTTGTGACATTGTGCTGGGTGCAGACTGGCTAAGGACTTTAGGTCCCATTCTCATGGATTTTAAAGACTTAACCATGCAATTTGACCAAGAGGGCCACCAATATAAGTTCCAAGGCATCACCGTAGGTTCACCTGAGATCATTAGCTCTCATCGCATGGAAAAGATACTCAAAAAGGGTCATTTTGGTGTTATTCCTAACTCCATGCCATACAAGCAACATAGACACCTTCCGTATTGCAAGACCTCCAAGCGATCCTTTCTAAACATCAATTGGTCTTTTCCACTCCCTAAGGCTGCCCTCCTTCCCATGGTGTTTATGATCATTCCATTCCCCTTGTACCAGGAATCCTTCCTCCCAATATCCGTCTGTATCATCACCCCTTTTCCCCAAAAAATGAAATTGAGAAAATGGTCCAGGAACTCTTTAATGCAGGTGTTATCCGCCCTAGTATGAGCCCCTATTCATCTCCTATGGTCATAGTCCTGAAGAAAGAAGGTTCTTGGCGAATGAGTCCTGACTTCCGTGCTCTCAACAAACTTACCATCAAAGACAAATTCTCCATTCCTATCATTGATGACCTCCTGGATGAATTGAGTGGTGCCCAATTCTTCACTAAACTGGATCTTCATTCGGGCTACCACCAGATACGTATGAAAGAGGCAGATATTCCCAAAACTGCCTTTAGAACTCATGAGGGCCACTATGAGTTTTTGGTCACGCCCTTTGGCTTGTGTAATGCCCCCTCCACCTTCCAAAGCCTCATGAATCATGTCTTCCATCCTTTTCTCTGCCATTTTGTCTTAGTTTTCTTTGATGATATCCTCATCTATAGAAAAATCTAGACATACCATCTTGCTCATGTGGATTGAGTTCTCCATCTACTCTCTCAACACCAACTTTTCCTGAAACTGTCTAAATGTGCTTTTGGCGCCTTAGAAGTAGAATACTTGGGTCATCTGGTTGGAAAAGATGGCGTCAGGGTGGATCCTAAAAAGATTGAAGCTATGCAAGACTGGCCTTTACCCAAAGACTCTTAAGAGCTTGCATAGATTTCTAGGCTTAACAGGGTATTATCGCAAGTTTGTTAAGAATTATGGGAAGATTGTCACACCTTTCACTGCTCTCCTAAAAAAGAACTCTTTCACTTGGACTCTAGCCACTGCTCAATCTTTTCAAACCTTGAAGATGGCCATGTGCACCACTCCAGTCCTCGCCCTTCCTGATTTCACAAAAACCTTTGTGTTGGAATGTGATGCCTCAGGGAAAGAAATTGGTGCTGTCCTTATGCAAGAGGGTAGACCTTTGGCCTTTACCAACAAGCAACTATCTGAAAGAAATCTGGGAAAATCCATCTATGAAAATGAAATGTTGGTTATCCTGCATGCCGTGGATCTGTGACATCCTTATCTATTGGAGCAACGGTTCCAAATTAAGACAGACCATCAAAGCCTCAAGTATTTTCTAGAACAATGCATTTCCTCCTCAGAACAACAAAAATGGGTGACTAAACTCTTTGAATATGATTATGAGATCATTTATAAGAAAGACAAAGACAATGTGGTTGCGGATGCACTTTCTCTTTCATTCGTTATACCATATTGGCTCCAAGCCGTTTGCCAAGAATGGCTACAAGACCTGAAAAGTTCGCAGTTGATCTGGCAATTGCAGTCCAATGCTCCATCTTCCCTTGGGTACTCTTGGCTCCATGAGGAATTTCGATACAAAGGCTGTTTGTATTTAAGTAAACAATCAAAGCTTAAATACACAGTACTTTTTGAGCTTCATGCTACACCCACAGTAAGGCACTTCGGGTTCACCAAAACCTATGATAGGGTCAAACGTTCCTTTTTCTGGGATGGTATGAAACATGACATTCATAATTTTGTAGTTGAATGTGACGTGTGTCAACGCAACAAGAGAGAAACAGTCAAATCGTTAGTCACACTACAACCGCTGTCGATTCCACTTGCTATTTGGAAGGATATCTCTATGGATTTTATTATCGGCTTACCCAAATCGAGAAATAAATTCATCATCATGGTGGTTGTTGATCGCCTTTCCAAGTACGCTCATTTCTGTGCCCTTCAACACCCATTTACAACATCCATGGTGGCTCAAATCTTCATGGATCATGTCTTCAAGCTTCATGGCATGCCACACTCTATTGTTTTTTATCACGACCCAACTTTCACAAGCAATTTTTGGCAAGCACTGTTCAAGATACAAGGCACAAAAATTGCATCTCAGCACAGCTTATCATCCCCAGACTGATGGTCAAATGGAAGTTGTCAACAAGTGTTTGGAAACATATTTGAGGTGTTTTTCCTTGGAAAAGAAAAATCAATGAGCTCAATGGTTACCCCTAGCTGAATGGGGTTACAACACTTCATACCATACATCTACACGCATAACTCCTTTTGAAGCGGTATATGAACATAAGCTACCTTCAGTTCTCTCATACTTACCAGGTGCCTCGAAGGTCCAGGCGGTTGACCTAACACTTACAGCTCGAGAGACCATTCTCCATACCCTCAAAGAGAATTTGTTCATGGCACAAAATCACATGAAGCAACAAACAGATCAAGGTCGCTCTGAATGTCAATTTGCAGAAGGGGATCAGGTGTTTCTTCGACTGCAACCTTACAAGCAAACTTCCCTCAAGGCCGAGCATTGTCAGAAGCTAGTGCCCAAATTTTATGGTCCTTATACCGTGCTCAAGCATGTGGGACAAGTCACCTATCAGTTATCTTTGCCCAACTATTTGAAGCTACATCCTGTTTTTCAGGTTTCATGCTTAAAGAAGGTGATTGGAGCTAAGTGCCAAATTCAAACCAGCCTTCCAGAGTTAGCTGAAGAAGGATCCAATTGGCTACAACTAGAAGTAGTTTTGGACCAGCATGAGCGTTGCCTACATTAGAGAACCATCAAGGAAGTGCTAGTCCAGTGGAAATATACAACTCCAATAGACGCCACTTGGGAACCAACTACCATTCTGCAGCAATTTCCTCATCTCAAGCCTTGAGGACAAGGTTGTTTTTAAGGGGGCGGACATGTTAGGGTCCTAACNTCATGCTTAAAGAAGGTGATTGGAGCTAAGTGCCAAATTCAAACCAACCTTCCAGAGTTAGCTGAAGAATGATCCATTTGGCTACAACCAGAAGCAGTTTTGGACCAGCGTGAGCATCGCCTACATCAGAGAACCATCAAGGAAGTGCTAGTCCAGTGGAATGATACAACTCCAACAGACGCTACTTGGGAACCAACTACCATTCTACAACAATTTCCTCATCTCAAGCCTTGAAGACAAGGCTATTTTTAAGGGGGAGGACATGTTAGGGTCCTAACCTGCACATAGGTAGAACAATATATTTGGATGTAATAAAGGTCAATATTAATAAGGCCTTTCAATAAAATAGAATAAGGCGAATTTAAAAAGACCCAATAGAAGCTTCCGCTTCTAGAAGGATCTTCCTCTAGATGCTTCTTTTTAGTATAAATAGGAGTCGAGGGTATGAGAACCCTAGCTTGAATATTATTGTAATAGAGCTCTGCTCAACTGGAGGTTGCCCCCTCGAAGAGGCCCGTGAACATTGCTTTCAGATTCAAAGTGCTATTTCTGTTGTTATTTTTATATCATTTCAGTGTTATTGTGGTGAATGTTCTAGTTATATTGCTGTTATTCTGCCATGTCTAACATTTTATTTCTGTTCTACATACATTTTATATCTGGTATATTACACTCCCTCTCCCTCCCTCTCACACACTCAAACAATCCTTGTCTATCCCTCCTCTCTTTCTTTCTCTTCCCCCTTTGACACACATTCTCTCTCTACCAGCTCCTCCCTCTATCTCTCTCCCCCCTCCCACATCTACCACCTCATTCTCTATCTCCTTGTTGTTAGTCTCACTCTCACTCTCTTTTTTCCTCTCTTTCTCCCTCCCTCCCTACCTCCTCTTTGCCGCTAGTTCTACCTCCTTCTCTCTCTGTCTATCTAAAGGTGAGGCATGTCTCACAACGAATAAATGATACATGCAACAAAGAAATGTAGCCTCGCCTGTAAGTTGAGTGTTAATTTTTTATTCTTCTCCCAATGGATTACTTATACATGTCAAGAAATGGCCTTGACTTAGACATGTTAAGAACTAGACCTAGACCTAGACATAGCAAGACATCGACATGTCAAGACATGGAGCATAACCTATACTTATATGATGACCATGATGTAGACCATGACATAGACCTAGACCATGACCTAGAACACAACATAGAGCGAGAGCTAGATTTAGACGATGATGTAGAGCTTGATCTAGACCATGAACTAGATTGCGACATAGAGTTATATCTAGATTTAGATGGTGACCTAGAGCTTGACATAAACAATGACAAAGATCCCCTATACTCTCACTCTCTAACTCTCTACCCCCCTTCTCTATCTCCCTGTCCCTCACTCTAATTTTCTTCCCCTCCCCCCCTCTCACACTCTCTTACTCTCTCTGTAGCACCCCTCCCTACATCGTAAGGGAAGAAATGGTCTTGACCTATACATGTCAAGACCTAGAACTAAACCAAGACATAACAAGACTTAGACATGGAAAGACCTGGAGAATGACCTAGACCTATAATATGACCATGATATAGATCATGACATAGACCTAGACCATGACCTAGACCATGACATAGAGCTAGAGCTAGATTTAGACGATCACCTAGAGCTTGACGTAGACCATGACCTAGACCATGACATAGAGCTAGATATAGACTTAGACGATGACTTAGATCTTGACGCAGACCATGACATAGACCCCCCTAGCTCCATCTAAGCCTAGGCATAAATTATACTCAATCCTTAACCCCCTCTACACTCAAGCCCTAAGTGCACTATGCATATACCTTGTGTACAACCCTTTCACCCACATCACCCTCATCTTGGTTCTCTAACCATTGCTCTATCCTTGAAAACACTTTCAATCCTAACCCCTTATGCCTTAGTTGTCCCCATACCCCTATACATATTTATTCATAAATATGTTTGTTCTATAATAAATGTTATATCTGTCGCATTAAGAGTGCACATGTGATCCAGTGACTTGACTAAGTTGTAGTTGTTGGTCGTTTATGCTCAGAAGGAACACACACGTTCCTACTAGGAATTGTTTTGTGCCAAGCACACCCCACCTCATCTATCTTATGGCCAACAAAAATCCGCGACAAATTCAAACAAAAATACCCCGCATAGACATGTTTTTCTTATTTTAGTTTTCTTTTTAGATTCATAGAGACTTTTATGCTATTTCCAGACCAATGTAGGAAAATTTGGAAGACAAATTTGTCCAGTGCAATTGAAATTTTTGTTTGTATCTTCTCATGTCTTCTTGGAATTGGAAGAAAAATTTGTCCAAGTGCAATTTTAATTATTGTTTGTATCTTGTGTCTTCTTGGAATTGGAAGACACATTTGTCCAAGTGCAATTGGAATTGTTGTTTGTATCTTCTTGTGTCTACATGGAATTGGAAGACAATTTTTTCGAATTGCAATTGCAATTGCAATTGTTGTTTGTATCTTCTTGGAATTGGAAGACAAATTTGTCCAAGGGAAATTGTAATTATTGTTTGTATCTTCTTGTGTCTTCTTGTAATTGGAAGACAAATTAGTCCAAGTGCAATTGGAATTGTTTTTGGTATCTTCTTTTGTATTCTTGGAATTGAAAGAAAAATTTGTCCAAGTGCAATTGGAATTATTAGATTTTTTTCTTTTGTAATACAAAAAAAAAATTCTCCACTTGGTTGTGCCTTATTACATAATACAAAGACAAATTTGTGGTGGGTGTTTGGATGCCAATATTTATCTTTAAACATGGGGAACCAATGGATTCGAGAAACAAAGTCCTCGAGAAAAAAGAAATCAACTGAAAAGGTAGAAGAAGAAAGAGAAAAAAAGAAAAGTTACGTATCTCAAAGTGTAGGATTTCATCAGAGGGAAATCCAATTTCTAGTGGAATAGATGTCGCTATTGTTTCTCCTCCATCACCAGAAGAAAAGTGCAAGATTTCATTAGAGAGCAATCCATTTAGTATCTTATCTAGACAACTTGTTGTGGATGACCAGTTGATGGAGAATTTGCTTGGAGCTGATTCTACAATGGATTAAATTAGAGAAGAAAATGTTGTACAACATTTTGGTGAAGAAGTTCTTATGGTGCAATCTATTGTTGTACAATCAAATGTTCTAGAAACTAGTCAATCCCATGTCCACTCTCCTCGCACAATTGATCCTCAAGTGATTGAAGGGGAAAGAACTGCAAATTTTTTAACTCCACAACAGGGAGTTCAAGAGTGCTAGAATAGGGGTTCATCGTCCCTACCTAGATTGAGCATTGTGTGATAAAAAACTCCTAAACACATTCAAGTCGATGAAAGTGGTCTAACATCACTTGAAGGTAAGTTACCTAACCGTACTATTCGTTATCACTCTTATAAAATTATTAAAGAATATTTTGAACCAAAATATGATGCTGCTAAATGTCAATTATATTTAGATTTGTTAAAATCTAGAAGTTTGAATGCTGTTAGGAGAATTTTATGCGTTAAAACAATCAAAAGTGTAAAAACAAGTCATCATATTGTGAGAAACCTTGTAGATATTTTTCAAAGAATTGGTAAGAAATATCGTTCTAAAAACCGCAATGCAGCCCGATGTGTCTTGTCAAAATCAATTGTTAGCAAGATCACGAGAAAATATCGTTTGGTACAACAAACCTCTCACCTCTTGAAATGTAATGTCAAAAACTTAGAAAGTATTTTCATAGATGAGACAACCTCGACACAGGGGTCCCAACAAATTTGTGGGCCTTTACTGGTAGGCTACATCGTTTTGAAATGAAGTTAATTGGAGTGGTTAAGGGACTAGTTTAGGATTTCTGGTATGAGAACACAAGGAATTATTCCAACCAAAAATCTGTACTAAAATCGAGAAGCAGATCTAGGGACCGTGAACCCCATATTAAACACTTTCTTAACATTACACAAACAATATTGTCGGAGAGATTCATAACAGTACATAGTGCACTTAACTTAGGCCAAATATCTTTCCATAAATGCAAGCCTCGGTATGTTCGAATAAACACAATTCATAACACATGTTGTTGTAGATATTATATTGAGTATGGTTATTATTATGACACACACATATATATTTTTCATGTTTTTCATAACAATTTTTTGTAGGAATTTCCAGTTATATTTCCGTTGGCGTCATCTAGAGACTATTCACAACATCGTGTACAAGGCCAAAGGGTTTTACATTTGATCAAAAAACATGATTAGATGGGAAATGCCCTAGGTGCGGTGAAATGCCATTACTGAGAAAGTGCATCCATGTAAGCGATGAGTATGAATTTGGGAGGAAGGAGGTTTCCTTGCAAAGATTTAAATATGTGACATATGATATTGATGGAGGACATGAAGGAAAAAAGATACAATCAGTTACTTCCCAAGTACGATTTTGTGACTTCATGAAGGACTTCGTTGAGAAGACAAGACATTATGTTCAACATGTCCATGTGGCTCAATGGAAAGACGATCATTTTAGAATATGCAGAGATACATTTCCCGTTGGTATTGTGTTATCAGTGGTTGATTTTGCAGAGAAATACACCCTTCAACCAAAAAATGAGATTCAAAGTCAATATTATCACTCAGAGTAGGTCAACATAATTGTACATATCATATACATGTATGGACCAAATAGTAATGAACAAAGCAGAGTTATATTGAAAGAGTATCACTTCTACATAATCGATGATCGATGCCATGACTTAGCCTACGTACAACATTGCTTTCAATTGTTCTACAATCACCTTAAGGAGAAGAGCATATAGATGGATCAACATTGGATTTGGTCAGATGGCTGCGCAGGTTGGTTAAAAAATGATCGTGTGTTTCAATGGTTGTGTATGTTGCATAAAAAAATAAAGGTACCACACATTGGGAACTATTTTGAGTCTGGGCACGGGAAATGGGAGCATGATGGAGTGGGTGCATGCATAAAAAGAGAATTACACAGGAAAGAAATGAAGTTCACAACTACTTCCATCATTCGAGATGCAAAATCCATTGTTGAATGGTGTTCTTTAGTAATGGGAGAGGGAGAAGGAACCCGTGAAGACCAATCACACAAGAAAGGACATGTACATAGATATTTTTGGCAGGTGGTCAATGTAGATCGATCATAGTGGTATGAATGAAAAACAATCCAGGGCATTTGTGGATTCCATTCAGTTAGAACATCAAACATTACAATAGTTGAAATATGGATGAGAAAAATCTGTTGATTATGTGGTCCATGTAGTAGTAATGATTGAGATGATTGTGAATCGACATACTAGGTTGATAGATGGGATCATGTATTTGAAATTAGGCCAAGGGAATTCAAATAAAATAAAAAGGGATCCTGATTTCACAATCTAGCTTGACTTAGGAATTGGAGGGACAAAGTTAAAATAAGAAAAGGAAGAAAAGAGAATTGAAAGAGTTAAAAAAAAATCTTTATTCAAATGAAAAATAGATTGATCTAAATGAAAAGGAAAAATATGAGAAAAGGGGATCCATTTGAAAAATTAGAGAAAATTTTGAAAAGTAATCCATTTGAATAAGAATTGAAAGAAATAAACATGCAAGGAAATGAATGGATAAGATCAATATAAATCCCCAAAATTAATGGTCAAACATAAGTGGTCAACAAGAGCTTAGAAACCTATTTGTGATGCTTCATTTCTAAAAATATGCACCAATGGTCACAATGGCTATCCCTTGCAGTATGGTGGTACAATGTCACTTATCATGTAGCTACCAAAATGACACCATATGAAGTTTTCTATGGCCAAAACCACTTATCAATGGTTTCATATTTATGATTCACCTCCAAGGTTCATGTAATGGATAATACACTTCACACAAAAGAATTCATTCTCCACACACTTAAGGACATTTGGTTCTAGCTCAAAATAGAATGAAGCAACAAGAAGACCAACATAATTGAGAATGTTATTCTTTATAAGGGGATTAGGTGGTTCTTCACCTTCAACCCTAAAAAGAAATATCCCTCAAAGATAAAATCCACCATAAACTAAAGCCAAAATTTCATGGACTTGTTGAGAAAGCAAAAGATTCTCCATGCCATTTTTTTTCTTTGTCATTAGAAGAAGGAAAAAAAGGATGAGGGCCCCTCATTTTAGTATTTTGAACTCTTCAAAGATCTCATCAATCCTTATAAGTTTCTTTTGATTCTCTTTTCGAACCCATTTTGATCGAATTCCCTTGTCAAAACCTTGAAAAACTTGTGAAATAATGTTTTATTGCATCACATGAAAACTTGGCTTAGTGTGATACAGTGCACAAAAACTCACTTCGGTTTGATACGACACATTGCATGAAATTTTTCTTATTTGTTATATATAAATACTTATAAAATTTTGGTGTTTCATAGCTTCGTAAGTTTTCATCTTTCGTGGCATATTGCGGCTTTCAAACTTTTCTCCCAATGCGATATGTTGCAGCGTTGGAAAACTTCTGAGGTCGCGATACATCACAAAGAAATTGGTTTTCAATGAGACATATCACACCTCTCAAATTTTTCAATCCTTGTGACACACCACACCCGAAAGTACTTTATCTCATGGTACACCATATCTGAAGTACTTCTTGTTGTTATACATCATAACTTGCCAAATTTTGAAACCTCATGAAAATTTCCTTTATAACACCCAAACATAACTTCTATTATCACAATAAGTTCCCATTATTGCATACCGAGAAACTTTCTTAAGGTGCGATATGTCACGAGATCGTAAAATTTGTCGAAGTTACACCACTGATACTTTATGGTACCTCAACAAAATTTTGGCACGTGTGACAAGACTAATTTGACTCATTAAAAAGTTTGAAAAGGGTGGAAAAGGGTTATATTTTCTTTATAAAAGAAATATTGGACCATTTCCTCACCATTTCCACTCTCTCCTCGAGCACGCCAATGCCTAAAAAGCTCCAAAAAATAACCAAGATTCCCAAGGCTTTCATTACCCACGAAATCCATATACATCATCCTTGACCTACCATTTGTCATTTTCTAGGTATGCATATTACCCTATCTTGTAAAATTTAGATTCCTTTTTTGTTTCTCATGACATCCCATTGGATAATAGGGGATATACCACACGTTCCCCCATTTCCCTCTCACCACTTGGCCACTAAACCCAAACAGATGGAAAAAAATTAAAGAAATAAAAGAGAGGATTCCTCCTTTTCATTGGTAGAAAACCCTGTATGATCAATAGATTTGACCAAAAGCCCATGTGACTAAGGGAAATCCTGATTCAATTTCACTAGCCAACCAACCAAACAATTCTTACAAATTTTAACAAAATATCAGGATATTTTTCTCTACTTCTAGGAAAGTCTTCACCTAAACTTGGGCCACACCAAAAAATTCTCAATGAGTAGGGGAAAACCTGCGAACCCTCCAAACATGCAACCCATGTCATGAGTTTAATACAAATCTCCAATCCTATATTCC
>JZKD02S2263939.1:129953-165592 GCA_000966675.3 Picea glauca
ATGCACACCTATTTCCTCATCTTTTGAGTTACCAACTCTGCAAAGAAAGAAATTGATATGGCCATCACTCTAACAGAGTTTTCCCTTGAGAAAACCTAACATTGAAGATAAGAGACCCTCCAATTTCTTGTGTCTCTTTTTTTTCTCCACCCGTAGGTAATTCAATTTTTGTTGTATAACAAACATGACTAATGTATGTTGTTGTTGAAATGGATGAGTTGTACATTACAGATATGGATTCAAAGAAAGTTAAGAAGTAGAAAGAGAAAGTAATTGAGTTGAGATAATACCATGAAGAAGATGAACTTGAGATAGATTTTGACATTCCAAGACCCATTTATGCCAATAGAAAATGTTGTATGGGCCCAAGAAGAGTCTTCACGTCACTAGTACATTTGCCTCATTTTTCGACGTCGTTACGACGCCCATTCGAATGCCACACGTTTGGATTTTTGAAAAATCCCTCTCCAACTATTCATCATACTCTTGACATCCATAAACTTATGTCGAATATTTGACGTACAAGACTACCATGTGGAAACTATGGAGAGAGTTTATGAAACAAATGTTCGTCTTACAGAATCGTCGCTATTACAACCATCATACAATGGTGGTATTGCGACATATTGATATGCCACATGGAATTTTCCAAGAAACCATCATGAGGCAAGCAACCTTCATTTTATCAATGGTGGTGGTCGTTACTGTGACATAGGAACATAACTACCATTGGAAAGCTGACATGCACACCACACAAATTGTGACTTTATGGCCGACGTATACATCAACATGGAGACACTCTACAACACATAGTGCATTGTAGATCCAATGTCATGGCACAGTGGTGTCATCAGAGGCACATCATAGGAGTGCTCCCAGTCCTATTGGAAATGAGATAGACATGCATCAGAAGTCCAACACCCATAAAATAAAGTAAACAAAATAAAATTGCATTGGATATAGAGAGCATATATAGATGACAATGTTCTCAATATATGATGATATAGAAAATTAGGATTATAGTTTCTATTGTTTCATAAAACCTTAATTCAATATTGTTAGATCCTCCACAACAAAAAATGCATTGTCACACTTAATATATACATGATTTTCTTTTAAACTCTAATTTTCCCTTGTGCAGAAATGGATGCTAGACTTCAGTAAAATGCATGTCGAGGTCTTAAAACATCCACAATTTGAGTGGTTCAAGTTTGTGAGGGTGTCTTAGATAATTTTACACATGCCTACATATTTAGATTTTCATTTGAAAACATAAAAGTGGTTGTTGTGTAAAAAGGGAAAATTATACCTTGTAAATTGAGACACCAAAACAATAGAAAGTGACCTAATGGAAATGCACGACCATGCTTCTATATAGCTCCAAATTTAGTGATATAGGAATTGGGGTGAAGTTAATAACATCCAAATCTATATATTTCATTTGGAGTGCATTTTAAACCGGCTAAGGACTTCTACTTTGAACCAAGATTCAAGACCTTTTGTAAAATGGAGGGTAAAACCATCTTACTGTAAAATGCACACCTAAGACTCATATAACCTCCAAATTGAGTGGTTCAAATTATGGAGTTTGTATTTTATCATTTTACATATATTCATACTTTAGATGTGCAATTTGAAACCTAAAACCTTCTGGTGTGCGTAAAGGATGAAAGTTTCTTTGTAAATGCAAAAAGCAATGCATAAAGGGAAAAATGCATGAAAATAGGGCATGATGAGAAATGCATGCCCTTGGAAGAAAAATCCATGTATGGTGTTTTTGATTTACAAGTTATAGGAATGTGGATTTGTTGAAAATCCTAGAGAATGCATACTAGGATTATTTGTTCTTAGAATTTAGTAAAGGGTTGAAATACACATGAACCTTTGGAAATTGTGAAAAGACACTAACTAAAATGAAAAAAAGGGTACTAATTACCTGATTCCAAGAGATCGATGAGATATGATCTTGTACAAACAAATCACACATAGGCTAGTTGTTAGTTTCATTTCCATTGCAAAGACCTATTGAAATCATTAGAAAATACAAAGTTATAGGATTGAATATTAATAATTAAATAAATAAACAGACAAATCAACATGTACGAGACCTAGAAAGACCAAAATGTAATGCATGAATGAGAAAAATACTTGTTTTGATTTTGAACTATAATTTATGCCATTTTATAGAAATACATGCCAGACTTCAAAAACATGCATGCCCAGGTCTTAACACACTCACAATTTGAACGATTCAAGTTTGTGAGGGTCTCTTAGATAATGTTACACCTTTCTGCATATTTAGATTTTCATTTGCAACCATAAAAGTGGTTACTGTGTAAATGGGGAAAATTCTACCTTGTAAATTGAGATACCAAAATAATATAAAGTTACCTAATGGGAATGCATGCACATGTGTTGGATGTATGGGATGACCTAGGTTCTACGTTAGTTCTCCAACAAAACTCTTTTCACCATCGGAATTTTTGGTAAACCAAAAGACTACACCATGCATAGAGTGCACAAAACAGTCTCACCTGAGATGGTTTATGGGTGACTGCACGACACAGATGTATGCAGCCATGGAAGGGATTGGGGTTGTTTTTCTTACTTCTATTTATACTTAATCATGCATTCATTCATCAAATATACTTATTCATTCATTCATAATATTCATTTTGCATACATATTCTAGCGTGATTTGTAAAAAAACCCATTCATTCATCTAACCATCTAACCATGATTATAGAAACAAAAGTGTTCATACACATTTCAACATAGGGCTTTGCCATGGTTCACCCCCCTAGGGATATGTCCAAAAAGATATTCTTTTTATTTCTTCTTCTTCATCAAAATGGCGCTGCGCGCATTGCATCATAGGATATGTGAATAGTGGTGAGATGGACCAACGTTTCACCAGGCTTCACAACTTGCCACCTGACCCTCAATTACATCAACTCCATCCGAGCTCTACATCTCTCAACAATACAAAGAATCAAAACTCAAAAGGACTCTCCAAAAGTAAGTTCTCTCTGCAAGACACAAGATAAAGATGATCAAAA
The DNA here is from genome assembly GCA_000966675.3 of Picea glauca. Lineage (NCBI taxonomy): Eukaryota > Viridiplantae > Streptophyta > Pinopsida > Pinales > Pinaceae > Picea > Picea glauca. The sequence continues at coordinate 133,013 of JZKD02S2263939.1, forward strand.
CTGATAAATGTGATCCTTTAATCTACCTTATACATCTTATTTATACTACAAAATGGGTTTAAACCCTTACATTATGACTCCAAAACCCTAACCCTAACATGGCTAGGTTTGTCCACATATGCGCCAGATTTCTGCAAATCCTATCATGCACTACTTCCTTTTCCCTTTGTCGCACTGTTCCCTTTGGTCCATGCTACCTTTCTTGCTACGCTTACTCCCAAAAATTCCTTCTCCAACAGGCCCCCAACACTAACCTGTGGCTCGTCCCGATCCAATCAGACTTAGTTCATTTTATGTAATGCAACCTCTAGTGCATGAAAATTCTGTGCCAAATTTGTCACTTTCTCCTTTTCATGCACACTCTTTTCTACTCATATCTCCACATCCTACGCTGTCATGTGGTCTTTCAACACTTCCCTGTTTTTTGCATGTTCCTGTGCTAGTCTTACTTTCTTTGTTTGTATTTCTTTTATCAGTCTTTCGACCTCTTGCTGCAATGGCTCCAATTGATCCCGTCTTGCTTGTTTTTCTCCTTGTATTACCTTCAGTTCTTCTTGCAGGTTCTTCATTTCCTGCACACTCTTCATCCTTTCCAAGATGGCCATTGCTTTCTGCCTCTATTTTAAATCATGTACTTATGTAGTCACCTTTTCCTATATTTGGTCGAGTTGCTGTATCCTCTCATCTTCTTCTAGGATGGTCCAAATGTGCACAATCCTGTCATACAATTCTGCAACTTCTTTTACTTCATGCACTATGCTATCTATGTGCGCATTAGCCTCTGGCTCTCTCAGTTCCCTCACTTCTAGGGGTGTGATTGGAGTGAATGTTTTTGTTAACTCTGCTATCTCCTACTTATATCTCTCCATTGTCTATGCAATATCTTGTATCATTTCTTCTGCTGTGAATTTCAGTTCCTGCGCGTTGTCTGGTATGTTGCTGTATACTTTTTCAAGTTTGTTCTTTAATTTATCGGCGCATTGTTTCTCCTCCTCCTTCTCCATTGTTATTTGATCTCAGTTTACCTGCAATATCTCCTTAACCTCCTTGTCGATCTTTAGGTTGGTGGCATATGTCTTAGCTCTAGACTGGACTTCCTACATCACACTCACATGTAACCCATATAACGCCTTTGTAGGTATGTTTTCTAGAACCAACTATAGATGTTCTATGTCCTTCACCTATTTCTATGTTGTGTTCTCGTCTACTTCCAACATTTCCTATGTGACCTTGAACCTGTCATTGCTCTTTACTACTGTCTGTACTATCTCTTCCCATTCTTTCTGTACTAGTGCTTCTTGTGCTTTTTCTTTCTGTTTTGTTGTAGGATGATGCATTGTACTTGTCTGCAACCTCTGTAGAATGTCATGAAATTCTACTCAATTCTTCTTAGTTTCCTCTCTTTGTACTTATGCTGCAAGTACAACATTCTCCCCTCTATCTTGGACTTTTTCTGTGACAAATTCTCCATCCTCTTTTTTGATAGTGAGTACTGTGGGATTCTTGTGGTACTTCATTTTATTTCTTATTTCCCCCTCCTATATTCCAGTCCTCTTATTGGTTTGGGTTGAGGTCTGCGCCTTGATTTTCTTCTTTTCAGTTTCACCATCCTGTACCTCCTTTTTACGAGAGCTATATTCCTTGACCTTCTCTCCATATCCTTTCACTTCTTCCCTTGATGCAATGTATTTCTTCCTTGTCTTCTTTACTGCCACTCTACTCCATGAGGTTTGACTGCGCTCTGTAGCCTTCCTTGTATTGATTGCTAGAATGTTTGTCTTCTTTTATGGACTTGCTTCTTCTCGTTCCTTAGGTTTTGTTCCTTTATTCTATGTTACTGGAAATTTCCATTGCGTAAGCCAGTCCTTCACTATCCATTATGCTTCCTCCCGTGTTGTGCAATACCTCATTTCTAGCCACTTCTTCTTTGGATCCCTTCTGGCCTGAATCCACATGTGATGTCTTGAAGCCTTAAAGTTGGCAATTCCTTCATTTTCCTTGACTACTTCAATCATGATTCTCCAAATGTTAGCTGTCTTCTACTGCATATATTCCAGGAACATTGCAAATACTATGCAGTTCACATGTTGGTTCTTAGTGTCTTTTTCCTACCATAAGGTTATATACTTCACTGCAAAGCATTTCCCTCTTCTGCATAGAAAGGCTATGAATTTGGGTTCCTACTATCCTACCAATGCTACCAATATCAATAGCCAAGAGTAATATAATTATGTCCCATTATCATGTGCATCCCCGCAGTCTATCAAAAATTGGTTCAATAAATAGGACACCCAGCTGAACACTATACCCTTTGCACACTACGCAACTATTGTTATGACTCCTGCTAGGGCCTCTTCCTTTCTAAAATTCCTTAAGAGTTTACAAGCCATAAGCTTCGTGACAAATCTCATCGTAGGGTCATTGATGTCCTTTATCACTATGCCCCTGTTTCCCCTATTTGTCCCGAACTGCGCTTTAACTTCTTATGCAATCTCCTTTTCCCTTTCTTTTTTCTCCAAGTAATCCTCTGGTTTTATGCTGCTGGTTGGTAACCTTGTGATTTTTTCTATGAGGTCTACATCTATATGGACCGACCTGTCCATCCACATGATACCTCCATGTACCCTTGCCACTAGTTGTTTCACACATTTTCCTACATTCTTACCATGCCCAAAATGTGGTATTTCTAGCAAATTCATAATACCTGAATTATATAGTCCTGTGATCCACTACGTGGGATCTAAAATTGGTTTTCTTGAGGGTCCTACCCCCTCCTGGTTCTCTAAATAGATTTCCCGCGCAAGGTCATGAAACTTTGTTGTGTCCGTTACATCATGACATGCATACTTTAATTTTTCTATTTTCCCTATCATGTATTCAACTACAATTACAACATCTAGGATATGAGGTAGAATGATATCCACTAAGGTTTTTTTGCGTGGGGCTCCTGGTATTTTCCTTTTTTGGCCCGCGGCTGGGTTTTTTTCGGCAAGTTCTTCCTCTACTTATTCTTCTTCTTCGCCATCTATTTCTTGCTGGCCTGTAATGTCTTAGACTAGGAATTCTTCTTCGAGGGTCCCATCACTCTATTTTTCCATCTCCTCCTCCCTTGCAGAGTTTTCTGAATTAGGGTTTACCCTGTAGTTAGTTTTTTTTTTATTTTTGTTGTCTTATGCTTTGATCCACTTCCATCTCTTCTGCGACTGATTTTTATTTTTCTACCTGTGTTGGATTGATCGATTCAATCTTTGTGGTGGGAATATCATCCACATCGACCACTCCAGTCATTTATTCTAGTGGTCTATTACTGCTAGGGGTCCTTTGTGTGAACTGGCTTGGTTGTCTGAACTTTGGTGGCACTATCTTCTTGCTGTCAGGAAAAATCGACTGTAGATCTCAGTTGGGTTCTTCACAAGCTCACACTTTCTCACACTCTGCTTTCTCTTTCTCTTAGTTGCTAAAAAATCACAAGTGTTTTTATTTTTCCTATTTTTTCCCTTTTTATAGACTTTGTCATTAATTCTATGACACATCGTTTCTTTTCTAGTCATTCTCCGTCCCATCACATGATGTTTATTTTCCTTGCGCGCAATCTTATGAATTCTGTCACACAAATTTTCTGTCTGCTGCGTGCTGTCATTCCCAACTATCTGTTTCTCAATTATTCTTCTAACTACTTTTTTTTGGATTTTCTTCATTTTTCTACTTTTCTCTTCCTTTTTCTTCTTTTAACTCCTAATATTTACAATATGCACAAGTCTACTTGCTATGCTGCAACTACTAAGGGTTAGTGGGTTGATTGTTCCTATATAGTTTCAGTCGACTACCATTCACTAGTCCTTGAACTTCCTTACCTGCTAAGTCTTGCAACTGTACAACACCACCATCTGTGACATAATTTATCTGATATGGCCCTAGCCAATGCATTGTAAGCTTCCCTGGGTGATGAAAATACTTACTGTCATAGAGGAGAACCATATCTCTTTCCTTGAAATGCTTCTTCTTGATATGTCTTTCATGCCACAATTTATCCTTTTCTTTCTGTAACCCCTGATGGAAACCTACTATGATTCTGTTCTCTTCTAATTCCATCAGTTGAGCCAATATTTTCTACACTGCACCCCTTCTTGTCATATCTGTAATTGCTGAAATGCACAGACTTGGTATCAAGTAATCTAAGGGAACTACTTCCTCCTGTCCATACACCAATATAAAGGGTGTGTGCCCTATTATCTTCTTGTAGGTAGTTCTATAATCCCAACGTACTGTTGGTACCTTCAAATCCCAATCATCTTTGTTCACATTACAAATATTTTTCAAGGCATTCTCCAAAATCTTGTTGAAGGATTCCACTATTCCATTTTCTTGAGGGTGATAAGGAGTACTCTTCTGGTGGCATATATTAAATTCTTCAAGAATTGCCTCAATTGTACTGTTGATGAAGTGAATCCCCTGATCACTCATCAATATTCTTGGACATCCAAATCTTGTCACTACATGTTCAAATAGAAAGAGCGTTGCAGTCTCTGCACTGCAATCCTTTACTGGTGTTGCCTCATCCCATCTCATCAAGTATTATGTCACTGTAATGATATATCTGGCTCCTGATCTTCTGATTGGTGGGTTGATTGGTCCCACAAAATCTACTTCCCACTTTTTAAACAATTGTAGAGTAACTTGAGGTCTCAATGGCATCTCATCCCTCCTGGATGGATTCCCAACTCTATGAAAAACATCACACTTTTGACAGTATTCCTTTGAATCCTTGTGAACTGTTGGCTACCATAATCCTGTGCGCAATACCTTCTACGTGGTATATTTTTCTATGTGGTGTCCTCCAACAATCCCTTCATATGCCTCTGCGAAAATGACAGGACTTTCATGCTCCATCAAACATATACTTAAGATGTTATTTGCTCCAAGTTTGTATAAATGATCCGCAATCAATTGATAATCTACATCTTTGACCATCAAAATTTTCTTCTACGCAATAGTAAATTCTCTTGGTGCAAATCCTGTACTCAAAAACTCAATGATATCAACAAAATACTCATTAGCTATATGTAATGAAAACAATTGTGCATATGGAAAGTTGTCTTCCAATTTATTGGGTTCTTCTCCATTAGCTATCCTAGATAGATGATCCGATCCTGCATTCAATATTCCATGCTTCACCAAAACTTCAAAGTCAAATTATTGGAACAAAATTAACCATTTGCATATCCTTCCCCCTAAGAATGGCTTATTGACTAAATATCTCAGAGCTGAATAATTTTTAAACATCTTGAAATGTTGTCCTAATAAGTAATTTCTGTATTTCTGCAAAGCATACACCATATCTAGACCTTCTCTTTATGTAGTGTTATATTTTTGTTTTGAATCAGATAATTTTCTACTTGCAAATGCTATGGGGTGATCTATATCCCCTTCTCTTGTTTGAGTTAGTAATGCTCCTAATGTTATTGTAGATGCATCCACATGTACATGAAATTCTTTTTCCCAATTTGGAAAGACTAAAACCGACGCAGTAACCATCTTCTACTTCAAAATATCCAAACTTTGTTGGAATTCATCATTCCATTGATACTTAGTGTATTTATTCATAAACTTGTCCAATGGTGTAGTAATCTGTGCATATGATCTTATGAACTTCCTGTAATATCCTATATGACCCAATGTACTCTTCAACTAGCGCATTGAATTTGGTGGTGGTAAGTTAACTATGACAACAATTTTAGCAGGATCAACCAACAAACCTTGTTTACACACCACATGTCCTAAAAAAATACCAAAATGTGCACTGATAGTACATTTATTAATGTTCAATGATATCTGACACTATTTGCATATGTCTAACATCGACCTTCATACTTCCACTTGATCCTTAAAAAAACTAAACATTGTCCAATCATCTAGGTAAACCTCCAAAAACTTACAAATGAAGTCCTTAAAAGATGTTATTACTACCCTTGAAAAAATTGTCGGTGCATTCTTCAATCCAAATGGGATAAATATATACTGAAATGATCTGCATTCTATAGAAAATGTTGTCTTATGCCTATATTCCATTACTATCCTGATTTGATGATAACCTGTAAATCCATCTATAAAAGAATGATCTTCTTGACCTCCAACATTTTCCAGTACTTCATCTGTAAATGGGGTAGGAAAAGGATCATGTAGGAAAGCATCATTCAAATTTCTCAAATATACACAAATCTTAATCCCTCCTTGCTTCTTTTCTTGCACCACCATAGAACTGATCCATTCTGACTCTTCTATAGGTTCTATGACACCAACTTCTAGCATCTTGTCAATTTCTGCCTTCACTTTCTCTTTGTATGTTGGATTCAATCTATAAGGTATCTGTTTGATAGGTATTGTTTCTATCTTTAAAGGGATCTTCATCTCTCCTATATCTCCTACTAACCCCTTCATCTATGAGAATGTCACTGGGAGTATGTCACTGTACTCGCACAGTAATTTTGTGATCCTTTCTACTTTCTGATTATCCCAATAATCTCCAATACTGACCATCTTTGGGTTTTCTGTAGTTCCAATGTTTACCTTCTTGATCTTTAATGGTGAAACATAATATTATGAATCTAGTTTGGGACCTTCTACTTCCCTTTCACCTTCCACTTCTGGGATCTGTATATTACGTGGATTATATTTTGCTGGATCTTCTTCTTCTGCGATGTCATAACAATGTAGAAATTGTTTAACTGTTTGTCTGGCCTTCTTATGACATGCAGGGACTGTTTCAAATTATGTTTCTTAAAATATCCTATATCTTACCACTTTCAACATTGTATCGATATCTGGACTGTCATGTTCAAAGGAAAATGTAACTATGAAATTCTACTGTATCTCTTCCCAGTTAGTAGTTTCTCTGTGTTGTTCATGTTCTGTGTACCAGTTCTTCAGAATGCCTTCTAGTGTGTGAATAAAATGGTGTGGCCATTCTTCTAGTGGTACTAATATCCATTGAACCATGCACTTATCTACATGTTCTTGAGGTTGTCCAAATCCCTCACATTTCTCCTCATATCTATGCTCCTACTCTGTGTCGAATCTGATGCACAATAAACTTTTGCACTGAAACCAATTGTTGATCTTTGCCTTGTGTGTAGCCCACCATCTTGCAGGTGTATCTTTTAAAGAAATATATAATTTTTTTAATCTTTGAGTTTCCATAACCTATACCTCAAACTTTATTAAAAATTCTTCTAAATCATTCAACCCATAAAAAGTAGGAGGTTCTCTTACCTCTGTACCAACCCATCTCAGTGCACGCGTCATTCTAGTGCATCTCCTGGTAGATAATTCATGTAGTCGTTGCTGTTAGTTTTTCTAGTCTTGTGTCATAGTCTGAAGCACACAAAATTATAGTTGATTCACATCTTGTGTAAAAATATTGTCTGTCGCAGGTTCCACATACCTTCTTCCTTATGAGGGATCTAATGGTGCAATAAATATGTATTCTCCATCATCTTTCTTGTCTTCAAGTTAATAATATCCTGGTTATCAAAATCCTAATCCAGACCTAACAGTGCTAGATATGGCAAAGTTTTGTCCACTATGTTAATGTCTTCAAAATCAGCCATGGTGCACACACCATATAAATCTACTGGAATCCCCTTCAACCTACCAATTGGCACCACTCTATGCTGATTTTCCAACTTCAATTGAATAGGTGCATACCCTAGTTGAGGTTCTTCCATAGCTTCCCAAGTCTTCTTTGGAAGAACATTGATTTTAGATCCTAAGTCTAGTATGATATCACCCATATTGAAATATCCTATGTTGTCATTCAATCTGAATTCCCTGCTGGTTCTTCTCTTCTTACATACGTGATTTACTCTTTTTACTCCTTCTTCCCTAGGATTATATTTTTCTAACAAATTATGCAGTACTTGTAAGGAACTTTTATCCTTCAATAATTTGACAGAAGCTCCCAAAAACTTTCTTAAGTTAATTACTTTTTCTGAAGACTTCTCTTGATTGGTCTAATGAAATAATTAAGGCATGTCATACATTGGTATTTCATCTACTGGCTCTGTTCCTGAAGTGGACACTATTATCCTTCAAGATCTCTTGTCTAGCTTCCTTGAATATCTCTTTCTCTTTGCGCACATAAAACTTCTGTTCAGGAACTGTATTCTTCCTGACCCACTAGTACTAGTCCTAATCCTTCTTGGCTACATATTCTCCTATCTTAGCTCTACCTCTAGTAATTATGTTATTCTTCTTCCCATCCTATTCTATGTTTTCTAACCCGATCCATTACACATTCTGATTAGTCCGGTTTCTCTTGTCCTATATATTTATCAAAAGTGTCAAACAATATTCTATTTCATGGTCCATTGCGTGACAATACATGCATGTCATAGGTGGTTGTGGGAAGTCTCTTTCATAGTGCCCTAGTTTTGACAATTATGACAAACAATTGATCCTCAAACTCCTCCAAATCCTCTTCCTCCACAACCTCCTCCTTCGAAGCCTTCACATATGAAATAGTTGTAGGCATTCCCATTATATTATTTGTTGAGAGACACATGTACCAATATAAAGCACAGTCTCTAAATGTGATTTCCAACTACGCAACCTTTGTATACTCATCTGTAATATGCTTTGCTACCCATATCTTCTCATATATAAACACGTTATTTTCTAAATCATCTGACTTGTCCCCTTGGAACTATGGTAACCTAATAGTTGGATATTGTATTGCCATTGTGAAATTTGATGAACTACCACCTCTAAGGGGTGTATATACTTGACTACTACTTGCTGAACTTGCACTTCTGCTACTAGACCCATGTCCTGAAAAAATTCTTCTACCACTAATGACTTGCTGGTTAACTAGTTTTTATTCTTCAATTGTCTTAGTCACACATGGGGTTGTGGGTTCAACACTAATTCAAATCTGGAATGGAGATCTTTCTTCTGTGTCAGACCCAAGACCTATAGTTTTAATCTCATATGTGGCATGCAAGATATCTTCAATCTTCCATGTGGCATGAAGATCCTCTACCTCTTCCTTATCGTTGTCCAATCTCTTTCGCTCAGCTACTTCCCTCTTCTTGTTATTAATCCTATACCAGTAGGGTTGTCTGCTGTGTGTCACACCTATGTTCCTTATGATTTCCCTAGTATTTTCATCATTCATCATGATGGGGTCCATTGCCTCCTTCTTTTGGCTACTCTTTAGAGCCTTCTCCATTTCTCATATCTTCCTTAGTGCTTCCCCCAAATCCCCCATGCACACAGAGTGATCTAGTTGTATGATTCCATGGTCATCATGCCTTTATCATGTAATAAGATATTGATTGATGTATAAAGATACCTAGTATACCTCCCTCTGGGTCCCCTCAAGAAATCCTACTATGCAACAGTATATGACTTCATTATATCGACTGCAAACTCAATGATAAACTCCAAATTAATGTTGTCTAACCAAAAATCCACTACGCACATGGATTTGTTATTAACCCTTTCCAGAAACACAATATTCTCAACATTCCACTCTACTAGCCTCATCTTATTAGTCATATGGGTATCTTTTAACCTCAATATCCACTCTTGTAATAATTATGGAAAATAACATAGATATGCTTCATGCAAATCAATAAACACATACATCTGCATGTGCTGGCGCTGTGTATACTTGGAACTCTTATTATCTTTCTGCGTGAACTCCAATTGCTTTGTCTCCAACCATATTTCAATATCTTTCTTCATAGGATTCCATGGCATGAACATCCCTTTCTACCACTGCATCTTCTTCACCAAACCCCTTCCTAGTTGTCCTTTAGAGTTCCAACCGACAACAAAACTATTTTTTGGATGTATGGGTTGACCCAAGTTCTACCTTATTTCTCCAACAAAACCCTTTTCACCATTGGCCCTTCAACTCAACTAGAAGGCTAAACTGCACACAGAGTGCACAATGCAATCTCACCTAAGATGGTTTATGGGTGACTGCAGGACACAAATGTCTGCAGTCATGGAAGGGATTGGGGTTGTTCTTCTTACTTCTATTTCTACTTAAAACATGCATTCCTTCATCATATCTACTATTTCATTCATTCATAATATTCATTCTGCATACATAATTTAGTGCACGCTGTAAACAAACCCATTCATTCATCTAACCATATAACCATAATGACAGAAACAAAAGTATTCAGAGACATTGCAACATAGGGTTTTACCATGGTTCACCCCCCTTGGGGCTACATCTACAAAGATATTATTTTTATTTCTTCTTCTTCATCAAAATGGAGTTGGGTGCATTAAATCATAGGATATGTGAATAATGGTGAGGTGGACCAGTTTCGCACCAAGCTCCATAGCTTGCGACCTGACCCTCATTTACATCAACTCCATTCGAGCTCCGTAGCTCTGAACAATACAAAGACTCAAAACTCAAAAGGACTCTCCAAAAGTAAGTTCTCTCTCTAAGACACAAGATAAATATGATCAAAATTGATAAATATGATCCTTCAATCTACCTCATACATCTTATTTATACTGAAAAATGGGTTAAAACCCTTACATTATGACTCCAAATCCCTAACCTTAACATGGCTAGGTTTGTCCACATACGTGACAGATTTCTACAAATCCTATTGTGCACGCTTCCTTTGCCCTTTGTTGCACTCGTCTTCCTTCTTTTCTGGTGTGCATTGTCCCTTTGGTCCATGCTCCCTCGCTTACTGTGCTTACTCCAAAAAATGCCTGCTCGAATAACATGCTTCTATATCACTCCAAATTTAGTGATCTAGGATTTGGGTTGAAGTTAATAACATTCAAAACTATACATTTCATCTGGAGTGCATTTTAAAAGGACTAAAGACTTCTACCTTGAATCAAGATTCAATAACTTTTGTAAAAAGGAGGGTAAAACCATCATAGTGTAAAATGCAAGCCTAAGACTCATATGACCTCCAAATTGAGTGGTCCAAATTGTGGATTTTGGATTTTATCATTTTACATCTATTCATACTTTATATGTGCAATTTGAAACCTAAAACCCTCTAGTGTGCTTAAAGGCCAAAAGCTTCTTTGTAATTGCAAAAACAAATGCATAAAGGGGAAAATGCATAAAAATGCATGAAAACAGGGCATGAAAACATGTCATGATGAAAAATACATTCCCTTGTAAGAAAAATCCATGTATGGTGTTGTTAATTTACAAGTTACAAGACTATGGATTTGTTTTAAACACTAAAGAATGCATACTAGGGTGATTTGTGCCCATAATTTAGTAAAGGGTTGAAATACGCATGAATCTTTCACAACTCTGCAAAGACACTAAATAAAATGGGAAAATGGGTACTAACTACTTGGGTCCATGAGCTCAACGAGACAAGAGCTTGTACAACCACACCATACCTATGCTAGTTGTTAGTTGCATTCTGGCCACTGCGAAGACCTGCTGAAATCATCAGAAAAAACAACGTTATATGACTAAATATTAATAATTAAATAAATTAACAAACAAATCAACATGTAAGAGACTTAGAAATACTAAAATCCAATACTTGAATGAACAAAATAATTTTTTTTCTTTTAAATTGTAATTTCTACATTTGTGCAGAAATGCATGCCATGCTTCAAAAAAATGTATGCCAAGGTATTTACACACCTGCAATTTGAATGATTCAATTTTCTTAGGGTGTCTTAGATAATTTTACATCTGTCTACATATTTATATTTTCATTTGCAAACATAAAAGTGGCTACTATGTAAAAGAGGCAAAGTCTACCTTGTAAATTGCGAGACCAAAACAGTAGAAAGTGGCCTAATGGAATTGTAGTCCCATGCTTCTATATAGCTCAAAATTTAGTGATCTAATATTTTGGGTTAATAACAATACAAATCTATATATTTCATCCATAGTGCATTTTAAAAAGACTAAGTATTTATACCTGGAACCAAGATTCAAGACCTGTTGTAAAATGGAGGGTAAAACTGTCTTACTGTAAAATGGATGCCTAAGATTGATATTACCTCTGAATTTAGTGGTTCAAATTGTGGAGTTTGGATTTTTTCATTTTACATCAATTTATACTTCAATTGTGGATTTTTAAACCTGAAACCTTGTAGTGTGCGTAAAGGATAAAAGTTGCCTTGTAAATGGAAAAAAAATGCATAAAAATGCATGAAAATAAGGCATGATGAGAAATGAACTCCCCTGGAAGAAAAATACATGTATGGTGTTATAAATTTACAAGTTAGAAGTTACGTGAATGTGTATTTGTTGTAAATCCTAAAGAATTCATACTAGGGTGATTTTTGCCCAAAATTTAGTAAAGGGTTGAAATACATATGAATCTTTGGCAACTGTGCACACACACAAACTAAAATGAAAAAAATAGTACTAACTACCTACGTCCATGAGCTCGATGAGGTGGGAGATTGTACAACCACATCACTCATAGGATAGTTGTTACTTTCATTTCCATTGTGAATACCCACATAAATCAACAAATAATACAAGGTTATATGCCTGAATAATAATTCAATAAAGAAAGACAAAAAGGGAATACCTAAATAAGCTTCTCTTGGTTTGGATAAAAAAATATTCTCTACTGAACATGGCCAACCATGTTAAGGTGGAATCTCGTTTGGCCCCTTCCCCCCCTCGCATCATTCTCAATTCCCCATACCCAAACTATTTACTGGAAAGTAACTGAAAGCGACATAGTATGATTCATGCATAGAAATTAAGAAAACAAAATTTAAAGGTAAATGAAATAAAGAGTGTGTGTACATATATGTGGTTTTGATTTGGCTTACATCATGGTGTCATATGTGATCCATTCACGCATTTTGGGGAGAGCTAAAGTGGTTTGATAATACCATGTGTGTGTACCAAAATGAATAAGGATATGACACATTATCAACCATTGATACAATGGTTTATAATTTAGGCCTCCGACCCCTTTTATCCAACATGCACTTTCACTGGTCAAAATAAATTGAGACCATCGATCTTGGATCTATATTTTTGGTCCGATCGTGTCTGTTAAATTTTCATTTCAAACCCTGATTGTTCTCTATTTCATGTACAAAAATATGGCAAAAAGATGCAGTGTACAAGGTATCAAACCTAAATTTAGGTCAAATTGATAGGGAAAACTTGATTTGAATTGAACATAAACAGATCCATTGTAAAAAAATTCATATTGAACAAACAACTATAAGATATACATTCTCTATCTACATAAACAACAAGGCTACATATCGAATACCTTGTGGGGTCAATCCCTCCTTGTACAGACAAGTGGAGTTGTCTCTCCTTGTATGGGTCTGCTACTTTGCACACTCTCTGTAATGGTTGGTGGGGTATATCAATGCAGTGGTCACCAGGCTTGGAGTGGGTTTATTTGGTAGGGGTTTTGGTGTCATAGTGTGTTTATTTATTTATTTTTATCTTTGAGCATTATTTTTTTATATTTGTTTTTTTATATTTATATTTTTTAATTGTTATTTGTTTGTAATATAATTTATATTTACTAACAGTTAAAATCAATCAACATGTGATGAAAACAGGTTAGAAGGATATAGGTTGGTGGGTTATGAGAGAAATCAAGGGCAATGATTTCTAACCAAACAATGATACATACAAGAATATGGCATATGACTTAACAAGAAACAATGAACACATCTAAGAAAATACTTTAAAGATAATAAATCATAGAAAATATATAATCACATACCCTGACCTACATTTCAACAATTCAATATCATTGATCTTCTTCTTGTTCCAACTCCAAATATGTATCATCCGGTCTAGAATCTAGTTCGGAATCAACTTTGTAAGGATTGAGCATAGAAACATCATCATCAATGTCATTTTTTATAATTTCATCATTGATATGGTTATCGAGAAAATTTCCATCTACATCTAGCTCAACTTCGTCATCTTCTTCGTTTAACACATCTACTTTCTCCTCTGCATCATCTTCTTCTTCAATATCATCTTCTTCTAGTACATTATAATTTATAGGCCTTCCTCTTGGATCATATCTAACAACATATGACTATCCCACTTTATCTATAACATCTGAGTAAAAGCCATGCTCACATTGGCTTGGAAGAACATAAAGCTCAGTCCCAGCTCAAGTCTCCTAGTATTAACCATGGTAAATACATTCTCATGCTCAATAAAATTTATTTCAGGATCACGTTCATTCATTCGTAACTTGTATTATTTGACCTCAAACATGACTAATTTAAAGGATTTAAAGTCACATTCAAGTATATCATTCAAACACCCATAGTATCTATTTTTAGATACCTTTGGATTCCTGTCACTTCTAGAGGACACATTAGTGACATGTAATACTACATATATGCCACTGTCAAAGTTTTTTTTCTTGTCATCCAACTTTTTTATGCGAAATTTACGGCCATTGAACCACATAGCCTTGTGGTGTTTCAACTGCATTATTCCCAATATGTAAAAAATGCATTGGCAATTAATTTACATATTTAGAATTAATAACTAGTTTAAGAAATTAATAGACAACATACATGAATATAATGGAAAATAAGTAAAAACTCTGGGTGAATATGCCTTCCCTTTTATCATTTACACCATATTCTAAATCAATTTCCCTATGTGTAATATTGGTATCTTGATTATGATGAGCCTCTTTAACCAATGTAGTGACCCCTTCCCATGATACACCACCATAACATTGTACATATCGTTCTATAAATACCTTCACACAATCAATATTGTTTTCAATGTATACATGTAGTGCATCCCACTCTCGACCAACTATACGAAAAATAACTATTCATCAATAATTAGGTACCATGGAAAATCTTAATAATTGATGGAAGAACAAAAATTAAATGTGTACGATATCGATAAAATTGAATAAAAAAAGTATTGTAAATCTCTACTTCTAATTACCTTTCACATTGCTCATTCTACCTTTCCCCAATAAGACATCCCCTTCAATTTTTTTGATGGAGTTGACATCCCAAATGAGAGGCACATTCATATTTGCTGCTAATTTAGGAAGATATTGACTAATATACACCAAGGATTGATATACCATATATCCCTCCACCATAGAACCCCCAGGACGTGCTCTTTGTCTAACAAAGGATTTCAATGATTTCAAATGCCCCTCCACCATCCACATTGACCTTGTGTGTACAAGTCCACAAATTTCAGGATCTTCAACTTGGTGTATGAGGTAGTGTTCTTGTGCATTGGAAAATGCTGGAGGTAGGTACTTTTTCATTTCATACATTAGGAGAGAAAGATCTCTCCTCCACTACCTAATATCTTCTTTATGGACTTCTTTAGATGACAACCACCTACACATGATGCAATCAAATGACTGCAAGTTGAAGTGTATACATTGCAAGTAAAACACATGTGAACAAGTTTTACAATGAATATTTTTCATACAAATTGTTACTTACCTCATGTATTTGTCAAGATCATATATGACTTGTTTTATGTTGTTGTCAAATTTTCCTAGAAGAGATAGAGGTAGAACATACTACAACACAAAAGGAATCATTACAAATATTAGATGTACAACATATTGTAACAAAAAAGTAAACAAAAGAATACCTAAAAGATGTATACCAATATATAAATATAATGAAATAATTACCTTAATGAAGGTATGCTAGTCATGAGTTTTTATCCCACCATATTCACCTTTCTTCGTTAAGGTATTATTTATGTTTGAAGCAAATCTTGTGGGAAATTTAATTTTCCTAATGACCTCTTTTACAACATTTCTTTGTTTCTCTGTAAAAGATCATGGAATACTATCTCGATGTCCATTGCTATTTAAATTAATCACATTTTTCATTGCATGACGAGCTTCTTGAATGTCACTACAAATTTTGCCAATTTTTTCTTTATCACTCTTTCCATCTAAGATTCTCCATAATGTTTCTGTTACATTCTTCATGATATGCATTGTATAAGAAAAATGAGTTATTTGTAGGTGCTCATTGTAGGACAACCTATTATTTTTTGTAGCTCAGAGGTAGTTCTACATTGGCAGTGATCAAAATGCATAAGTGACCGAGCAAATGTCTCTCTTAAGTGAATTTATAAAGTAAGTTTATACAGTGACTTTATAAAGTGATTTTAAAAATTTAATTTGGGTCTTTTAATATTTAATGGGTAAAAGTGACTTTATGAAGTTTGGGTCACTTGAGTGAGTTAAGTGAACTCAATGGAAGATTAAGTCATGACCGTTGATCTCAAGAGGGAAATATTTAATCTTGACCGTCTATCTCTTTGTAGATCTAGAGTTAGGGAAGTTACTCATTAATGAGTGAATAAAGGAAACATTTGAGGGAGATGGGTCACACTTTTCAAGTAGAGGTTGAGAGGAATGTGAATAGGAAGAATTTCCAAGAGAGATTGAGCTAAAAGGAAAGAGGGACAACAAGAATAAGGTGCATTTGTCAAGAGAAAGAGAGGGCACACATCTCGAGGAAAGGTTCAAAATTTATGAACATTCCATACAACTACTAAAGGAGGGTCATACACCATTTATTGTTGGTTGTATGGAAAGAGTAAGAGAACATAAATCGAGGCAAGTCTTGGCATGATTTTCTAGGTGTTTTTTATTGTTGAAAAATTCATATTGCAAGGTATTGTACAATACATTAGATCTAGGCACAAAAATCGAGGTTGTATGTTGGTTGTTTTCTACTGTACTTGTCTGTATAGGCACAAAAAATGAGAAAACAAGCATTTCATAGAAATAGAGGTGGTGTTGGGAATATTTGTGATATAAGTACAATCATTAATGCCGAATTTTTTATTATTATTGTAAACTCAAAAATTGCCCGCGAGCTCAATAAAAGAATATCTCCTTGGATGGTTTTCCCTTCGAGGTTTTTCCAGGGGTATTGACAAGAAATATTTGTGTTAAATTCTTTTCAGAGTGCTTAGTTATTTCTATTTCTGCTCATAGTTCTAGTTAAAGCATGTGTTAACATGATTATTGGTGAATGACTATTGGAGGTTGAAATATCATTTTTGACTAAGTGTTTGTCTAGTATTTTTCAACATGGTATAAGAGCTTGGGCTCTGAGGTTCAATAGAAAGAGTTTGGGACTTAGATAGTAGTGATTTGGAGGGGTTTTTACTTGGAAGAAGAAGGGAAAGAAAGGGTATTTGACAGTTGGACAAGGATGACTTCCAGTCTCAGGTATGAGGATAGGTTGGAGGGGATCTCCAACTACATAAATGAGAAGGTAAGGATTGCAATTATTCTCAAGGAGAACAAGTTGTAGGTGTTTGTAAGTACCATAGTTCCAGTTCCTTCATCAGATCCCATTTCCCTAAACCTCCATGAGGTAAAGGAAACCAGGGCACATAGGATAATATTGGATGGAGGGAGAGACCACCTGATTCCACATTTTGTTGAGAAGATGAAAACCAAGGAAACATGGGATGCAATGAAAGGATTGTATGATAACAAGAATGAGAACAAGAATATGGACCTAAGGGAAAATCTCCACAACACTAGGATGGCCAAGGGAGAGAGTGTGTTCTCCTATTTCACTAAGCTTAGATAGGTGAAGGATGAGTTGAAAACTATAGGGGAGATTGTTCCATACTTAGAGATGGTGTGCATAGCCCTGAAGGGATTCATCAAAGAGTGGGATGTTTTCATGAAGTGTGTGGTGGGGAGAGAGAATCTCCTATATTGGAGTAGAATATGAGATGAATTTACTTAGGAGGAGATCCAAGAGGGGTCCCAGAGTAGATATCAGGAGAGGGAAGAGGGTGGTGTAGACAAATAAAATGTTTCTCTTGTGGGAAAGATGAAATATAAGAAGAAGGACATGAGCAAAGTGAAATGATTTTCATGTCACAATACTAGCCACTACACTATTCAATGTTCGAACAAGAAGAAGAAGAAGAAGCGAGAGGTATCAACATCTGCTGATTTTTTTGAGTGTACCGAGAAGTTTGAGAGGGAATTTTCTTTGATGACTGGTCTTTCAGGAAGTGATAGTGTAAAGTTTGCAAACATTGGAGTGTGGTTCAAGGAGTAGTGCATATCGACATATGACAAGGATGAGGTTGGCATTCCTTAGTTTTTTAGAGATGGACTCAGACTGCTATGTTGGTTGTGGGAATAGCACCATAATTGTAGTGAAAGGGGTTGGATGTGTGATATTATAGCTAGAGTCAAGAGGTTTTCTGAAGTTGGCTGAGGTGTTGTTTGTACTAGAAATGCTAATAAATTAACTTTTAGTGTTAGCTTTGGAGGTTGTTGGATGTGGAGTTTTGTTATTCCATGGATTGGTTTTCCTATATCCAGAGTGAGCTACTCTAGACACAACAATATTTCTTAGTGTCCAACATGAGAGGTTATACAAGTTATTCAGACAACTTGTGGTTGGATCCAATGGATTCTTGGATTCAGAATCTATGTTTGAGAGTGAGAAGGTTGATCACAAGAGTAAGTTGATACCAGGGAATCTGGCATCTTCTAGTACTCTCAGAGGACTCAATTGGTGTGAGGTGACACAGTTGGATGCTCAGGAGAGTGAGGAGATTGCTAGGATAATTCCTTGGATAGAAAGGTCTCCAGCTAATCATTCAATGCAGGTAGCAGTGGTGGCTTCTGATTCAAAGGGAGCAAAGGCTTCTAGTTCAGAGGTAGCATCTACAACAACATATGAGATGATGGTGTTGGATGAGGATTATCGTGGAGGTTCCAGAAATACCTCCTTCACTAAGAGGGAGTGTTAGTTTTTGTATCTCAGAGGTACTTCTCCATTTTCAGTGCCCAACATGTAGAAGTGACCGAGCAAATGTCTCTCTTAAGTGACTTTATAAAGTGAGTTAAGAAAGTGACTTTATAAAGTGATTTTATAAAGTTACATTGCGTCTTTTAATATTTAATGGGTAAAAGTGAATTTATGAAGTTTTGGTCACTTAAGTGATTTAATTGAACTCAATGGAAGATTAAGTCATGACCATTGATCTCAAGAGGGACATATTTAATCTTGACCTTCTATCTCTTTGGAGCTCTAGGGTTAGGGAAGTTACTCATTAATGAGTGAATAAAGGAGACATTTGAGGGATATGGGGCCCACTTTTCAAGGATAGGTTGAGAGGAATGTGAAGAGGCACACTTTCCAACAAAGATTGAGATGAAAGGAAAGAGGGACAACAAGAGTGGGCAACAAGAGTGGGGCACATTTCTCAAGGGAAAGAGAGGGCATGCATCCCAAGGAAAGGTTCAACATTTATGAACAATCCGTATAGATGCTAAAGGAGGGACATATATCATTGATGGTCATACAACAATATTAAGAGGAAAAAATTGATGCAAGTCTTGGCACACTTTTCTAGGTGTTTTTTATTGTTGCAAAATCTGTACAATGAGGTATGGTACCATATAACATATTCAGGCACATAAATCAATGTTGTACTATTGATTTTTTTTTCTATACCAATCTGTATAGGAAATTAAAATGAGACAACAAGCTTGGAATGAAAATTGAGGTGGTGCTGGGAAGATTTATGACATAAGCATAGTCATTAATGCTAGAAAATTTGTTCTTGTTGTAAACTCAAAAATTTCCTGTGAGCTCAATAAAAGAATATCTCCTTGGCTGGTTTTCCCTTCGGGGTTTTTCTAGGGGCATTTCCTAGAAATGTTTGTGTCAAATATGTGAATGAATGATGTCTATTGTTCATTTGTTTCCATTGCTGATTTTCAGAATGCTTAGCCATTTGTATTTCAGCTCATAGTTCCAATTAATGCATGTGTTAACCTGCTTATTAGGGAATGACTATTGGAGGTTAAAATATGTTTTTTGACTAAGCGTTCGTCTAGTATTTTTCAACACAATCTGTTGAATTATATAGGGTTTGTTTTCATTCCTCTTGGAATCCTGTTAATGCCTTGACAAATTTATGAAAAATAAATGATATTACAACAATAATTGTTAGATACAGTAAACATATTTGAATACAAATAAAAATTGTAAAAAAGTAATAAATATGATACATAAACGAATTGCTTACCTTGATGATTTCTATGATATTCCAACTTCCATAGATGAGGTGTCATTCTTTGTGGTTTTATTCCAGTCTCTTCTTTGAAATTGAAAATATGTTTTTCTGTAGTTCAATACCTATGGTTCTTAGGGAGGAAGTGCTTATACACATCAAACACCTCCTTTCCTAAATTTATTGAACGATAATATTTCATCCTAGGACCACATATTGTACATGGAAATTTACCCTTGGTTTGTAGGCCTACACCATATATATTAATGCTAATCTCAATTATACACCAAGGAATTATTTAAAAAAATGCATGATATTTTCAAAATATATATACTATTAAAGTGCAGTAATACATTACATACCAAAAAAATGTGTTAGGCCCGACTCATAATGAATTTTCCATGTAAGTATACCATGGAATTGAAATTGCTTTTTCCCTATTGGTCTAGAGATGTCGTACATAGTGGTTCCTTCCCACAACTTTAGTAGCTCGTCGATAAGAGGCTCAATATATACATTCACATATTTAACTTGGTACTTACCTAATTGATTGAAAATACACATCATTATTACTTTGTATATATGTATTTATAAGAAATTATGCAATGAATAAGACAAATGATGTAATAATCCAAATTCTTACAAATATCATAAAAGAACAGAAGTAAACACCATGTACATAATGTGAACGTGGAGAACAAATCCAAGATAAATACATTACATGATAACTCCTTAAAGAATAGGGGAACCCCCTCCAAATAACCAAATACCTTTATACATCATAATTCACATGTCACCAATAATGAATACATGATCTGTATATATACCTATTCACACTTGCACATGAGGCCCCTTTACTACTAGACCTCCTATTACATATATATTTACACATTACATGTACATTTAGGCCCATATATTCCCTACCTTGKGGTCATATCATATACATTTATCTCTATGYATGCTCCCCTTGTGTCATAACATAGTACCCTCCTTCAAAARGATTTGTCCTCAAAKCTTTGCAATTAAAGGCTTCACATGTGATGAAACCAAATGATATGATTTTCTTATGTTCTTCCTTTGTTCATTCCATTGATGATGATCTATCCATCCAAAATCAATTCTTTTTGGTCTTAATCCTTGGTGTCTAGTTGTTGCATAATTTTATTTCCTTTGATTCCATGTATGTTTTTTGTAGCTTCTCCAATTTGTAGTGGTTGTTGGTCTTTGATAATAGCTTGTTGAAGAGTGGTTTTGTGATGCCTTGTTCCATGAATATTAACAAGTATTCCATATTAATCCTTCAAAATTATAGTATTGACCTTCTTGTCTTCCTTTAAATGTTTCATGCTAGTGAGGGTGTCAATATGGTTCCACTTTTGATGTTTTTTCTTCAATCTGCATGGGAATTTCATCTAAATTATTTTAAGAGACAATATAATACTCTATATTTCTTTATTTCTCTTTTGTTGTTCTATCCTTGGAGATAATACCATCATATTTGGAATGCACATCCTCTAGATGGAGTTYGACTTCTTCAAKTATCTTTTGGTGACCTTATTGAATCTTGTCTTCTTTATCCTTTTGAAGYTRTAATGTCACCCMATTTATCAAATTTTKACATCCTTCTTCAATTTTGGATTGCATTTATGATTTTACCTCATCAGTATTTAGAGATTCCTCAACCTTCTTGTAAATTTCCTCTTAAAGTATTTTGGTAGATTCTTCATCCAAGATGCTTGTTTCTTCTTAATTTTGATAATTCTTCTTCTCTTCTTTCAATATTTTAACCTCATCCAATAATTTTTTATTATGGTTTTGCAATATACATATCTCCTCCTCTTTCTTTTTCAATTCTTCCCTTAAATCATCATTTTTCCACTTTCCTTTTCTACTATTTTCTTGATTTAAGTTCTTAACCTCCTTAATGAGTGATTCATTAAGTGATAGTATATTATGTAGCTCCTCACCCTTATTTTTAATCTCTTCCTTTTCTTTTTTTAATTCATCTTGAATTCTATACAATTCCTCCATTTTTGTATCCCTAATCCATTTATCCGAGAAGAGTTTTTCAATTCTTCTCATATGGTGATTCGTCTAGAACTTTCTTCAAGGCTATAACACCATTTTCCATATTCACCATTCAAACACATACCTAACCCAAAACGAGTCTTGCAATTTTTCCTTATCATTCTCAACCATTCCCCATGATTGATTTCATCTTTATCTTCATCTCCACTAAAGTTAGTTATTGTCATTGATTCTTTATTGAGGCCTAACCCAAACCTCAACTTACAACCTCAATATTTTAGGAACAAGGATCTCAAATAGTTATAATCCTTGCTACAATATAATATTCTATGTTTTCTCTTTCTAATGGATTTTGAATAAGCTCAATTGGACCTCCCGATCAAATGTCATGACTGTTTTAAGTGAGCATACCTTTAGAACCTTGATTTGGAGTCTTCCCTCCTGGATGACCTTCCCTCTGAAGTATTTATGAAATTTTATCCACTACGAGTCTAAAATTGCAACATGTAGTACTCTAAAATGTCCTTTGCAATGCCATAGGTCTGACCAAAATTGGGTGTGCCAAATGAAATTTATGATAACTTTCCAAAACCTTGGTGAATTTTGTCCTATTCTGGAGAGAGAACTTGTACAACATGCCACATGCCCAATATTTGATATCTGATTCTAAAAAAATCACACCAAATACTACATATTTTACTCTTTCCAATTCAATTTGTCTCATGGAATTTGTATCCTCCATGAAGAATTTATGACTATTTTACATAAAACACATGTTTGAGACTAGTTACAGAACTAGTAAAAAACCATATCTTTCATAGGGTGTATCTCCGAAAGTAAAATGATCTAGAAGATGAAATTTGTACCACATTTACCTTGATATGTCTTATAAATAGCCTCCAAGTTAAAATTTTTGAAGTCTCCCTGAAAACAATTATAGTGAAAATACCAAGGTTCCTTGTTTGAGGGAGAAAAACCCTAGGATTGATGCTTTGATACAAATTGTAATGATCCAAATGCTTAAAAATATCATAAAATAACAAAAGTACACACCCTGTACAAAATGTGAGCATGGAGAACAACTACAAGATAGATAAGTTGCACAATAAATCCTTAAATAATAGTGGAACCCCCTCGAAATAACCAAATACCTTTATACATCACAATCCACATGTCACAAATAATGAATACATGATCGCTATATATACCTATTGACACTTGCACATGAGGCCCCTTTACTACTAGGACAAACCTATTACATATATATTTACACATTACATGTACATTTAGGCCCATATATTCCCTCCCTTGGGATCATATCATATACATTTATCCCTATGTATGCTCCCCTCGGGACTTAACAAATGAAATATTGCGTTCAAAAAATTATTGTCAAAAAATACTTGGAACAATCATTGTCAACATTGTGTGTTCCCTCTTTATCGACATCCAAGGAGGAAGGTTATTTTTTATAAAAAAAATAGGCCACACTGAGTGAATATACATGAGCTCACCAAATGGATGGACACCATCAATTTCCAATGAAAACCTAACATTACAAGGTTCTTCTTTAAAAATTGACCATCTTTCTTCAATGTTCCTAAATGCAGAACCATCTACAGACATTCTAAGAACACCATCTTCACTTCTATTCTGTGCATGGTAATTTATAAATTGTGCTATTATTTGGCACCTAAAAAATTGCTACAAACGGGGAATTATAGGAATATGGCGAAGAACCTTGTGAGGCACATGTTGTGTTGCTTGATCAATTTTATATCTACTAATTTGACATTGTGGGAATTTCATTTTTTATGCATACTGTCCATAATAAATAATATGATCATTAGGACATGCATCAATCGCTTGGTACTCCATTTCAATATCTTTCATAATGGAAGATAATTCCCGATATGCGCGAGGTAAAGTATTTGATTATGGTAGGAGAGGTTCACCTAACAATATATAATGCAAAATATAACTAATTTATGTAAAGAATATTAATATTAAATATTGCATCCTTGTAATTTACACATTAATTAATAACACTAAGAATAGAGAAACAAAACAAAAATAAACATTTTATGTATATGTGTTACACATTATTTTCATCACTCCTATGAACATTAATTATGTGCACCTATACTTTGTCTTTAAAAGGATCAATGACCTAAATCGTTGAAGAAAAACGAAGATAATTTTTCCCAGAGAGATGAAATTATACTTTTCCTTCGTCAAAAAAATTAGAAAAAGGGATTGTCACACCTTGCTTAGTGTTAAGGGTGCGATGATCTAGGATCGTCACAGGTTGAACCACAGTGGCCTACGATGTCTTCATAATTTTCTCAGTGTTAAGGGGGCGACGATTTTTGTATGAAGGAAAAAGAGGAATTTCTCGAAAGTTCTAGAATAGAAGCTTCGAGGGTGATGTGGCCTCCGATCGGTTTGGATTCGAGTCGCGTCCCTGATTTCATGGGATCATCCTAATCTCCTCACCCTATCCTTTTCATCTTATAAAATGAAAAGAGTTCTCATGGGAAAAGCTAGTTGGCTAGTGCTTAGTTGGAAAGTTCTTGAGTTTTGTAGCTTGGAGTTTTTGGAGCTTGTATGTTGGCTTTGAGATTTTCTTTGTCAAGATAGATTGTTGATCTTAGAACCCATGGAGAAGAAGTGTGTGGGAAGCAAGGAACTGTTGGAAGGGACCTTACAACATCAAGTCATTGGTTGTATTATCCTTTTCATATCTTTAATACAATGATATATTTCTTTCCCATAAAATTGGTCTTATTTTATTGTATGACTCCTTGATCACATACATAGGTTTTGTTGAGTATATGTTGTTGCTTTCACTTAGTTGGATTGTGTATTTTTTACAGGTTCAACATCCCATAAGCCTTGGAATGGAGTGAGGATGACACCAACGAGGACAAACGACATTTAAAAGGTATGTCATTTATCTTTTGTTAGTTAGTATGATTGATAATTAAAACTTAGGCAACGTTTTATATTTTGTCTTGTTTTGTTCTAGTTTTGGGGTGAAACTAGGGATATCTGTTTCTGTCCGCACTTACCGATATATCAGATAAAAAAATTGGTGACTCACTGGGGATAGATTTTTTTCCTAGTAGTATTGATTTCTTTCTTTGATTTCCTGGGTTTTGTTTTCTGAGTCACTGGGAGATCTAGATTGACTCTTTGACTATTTAATTTCATTGGAAAACCTTCATGCTTTTTATTTTTTCCATTTTTCCTTTGACCGCTGCACCCTTCTTTGAGAGACAGTGCGATGATCTAGGATCGATGCACTCTTCCTTGAGAGATAGTGCAACATCATCGCACTGTGTTAGTCTGCAGCCTGCAACAATCTAGGATCGACGCACTTTGTTAGTCCTACAACCTGAGATGATTATGAATTTTTTTCGCTTTTGGTAGTTTTCCTTGCCCAGATTTGTGACAAGTGTTTGGGGTGATTTGTTGGGTCTATTTACAATCTGCTTGATAGATTTGAATATGATTTTATCCATTTTTTTTTTCTTTTTTCTTTTGGAAGATTTGTTATCTCTTGCTTTGAGTTTCTTTCAGTGATAAAGCATTTTTTATTTTGAATTATTTAGTGAAAGAAATCTTATTCTTTGTATTGAATAGTTCAGTGTTTAGGTTGTTTTTGTCTTGAATAGGTTTGCTATTGCTTTTAGCTATATTTGAAACATAATTTTTTAATTTCTCATCCTTGTATTTGAAGTAGCGAAATTGCATGATTTTTGGCATTTTTGGTGGGCCAAGAATCGTGTATTGGTGTACAGTCTCTTTGGCTAATTTCTTGAAGTTCTTGATATTGAAGAGTTTAATAAAATTTTGGGACATCGTGCATATGTGAATGATAAACATTTTCTCCTTCTCGTAATATAACTTTCATCGAAGTCAAATATTTGCATTCTCATTTCTTTGCATTGTTTAGAGTCGGTCAAAACATCATTTAATCCATGCCATTTTCCTCTTGAGTAACAACATCCTTAAAAATAAAGCACTTATAAAAATTGAGTAGACATTTTTTTATTCTGGTAGAAAACCCACATTAGCTTAGGTGTAGGTCTTTGGAATAGGTGTGAAAGATAACTTTCCAAAGCTGCAAACAAACATAGAATCTTGAGTTAGGGAGCGGTGAAATCCACTTATTGCATTTTGTTCTGGGAAGCCCTTCTCATGCAAGGGTCAATCATGAGGTCACATTGGTGCCATCAGAGTTACTAACCCTGCTTTGTTGGTCCTAGTGTAGTGATTGCACGTATTATTGGGGGTCACTTGAGAAAACAACCCTGTGCGGGCCTTCTCAAGTCAATTTTAGGCTTAGATACCCTGCCTTTGTGTGTATATCGAACTGTTGATTATTTCCCCAGGCATCATTTTTGTATTTGGTAACCTTAGTGGCCTTTCTCTTTAGGTTCTTTACACAAGGTGACTGTGGAGGGGCAAGTCTTCACGGTACCTGGAATCAAAATTGGCCAAACTCACCCAGGATCCTAGGAGGGTATACCCACATTTATGTGTGGGAGCCTGCACCAAGGTGTAAGTCCGTTAATAAGGCAGTCAATGTAATGTTTCCAAATGCTCTATCTCATCCATTTCTTACTTTGATCTCACGATGTTGGATTTCATCACCAACTAGTGCATTCATTGTGAAAAAGTTTTGTTTGCTTGTTTGCTTCCTAGATTTTTAGCGTGTGCTGTTTGTTTTCCCTTGCAGACTCTAGGTTGGATCTGTGTTTATATGGCATCAGTTCCCAGAATGACCAAAAAATGAATCCCTGATACAGGGGAACCTTTTGTTTTTCCTTCTTATAGAAACATTGGTCCTCCTTACATCACTACTTTGAGCCTTTCATGTCTCACAATTGGATTACCGGTATGGTTGCTTTCCACTCAGGTAATCCACAATGAAAAAATTTCTTTGGTGATAAGTACTCTCCCCCAAGAGCATCAAAATCATGGTGATCCTTCGCCTTCTTCACCAGTAAGATCTTCTTCACCTTCTTCATTTGCAAGGTATTCTTCTGTTTCATCTTCTTCGTCGAGTGAAAGATCTGAAGCTAGTAACCTGGTGGATAAGAAGAAGAAGAAAAGGAAGATTAAGAAGAAGAAAAATAATCAAGGGTCTAAACTTCAGTTACTGATAATCATGCTGGGAGTGTTGGTGATCCTGAGACAACCAAAACAACCTGGAAGCCCAAGTACCCTTGCAAGCTTTGTAAGGGTAGTCATCTTCTTAAGGATTTCCTTGGTCTATCCAAGGTTATAGAAGCATGGTATACATTCCCTCGCCAACCCATGTCGTCAACCTCTGAACAACATGTTGATGACCTCCCATCAACTAGTCAAGATACAATTGGGAAGAAGAAATCTAGAGTCAAGTTGCCATGCATGTTATGCGGAGGGAGTCATCAAACTCACCTTTTCCCTCATATGGACGAAGCCTCAAAATTACTGGAAGACATGAATGTTTCCCAACCTCAACTTTCAGCTGCTTACTGCAGCCTTACTGTCAACCCACCTGTAGTTGATGGAGTGATCAATCCAGTCCATTTGTTGGTCAGTCTGGTTGATCAGGGAGTCAATTTGGTCACATAATTGGTTGAACTAGTTGACAAAGCGGTCGATCCATTTCCACCCATCGACCCCATTCTCCCCTTAGAGAATGCAACCCAAGTGGTCGATTTGATCTCTTCATTGGTCAATCCTACTCTCCTACTAGAGAGTAAATCTGATACTTCCCACGTTTTTCTCGTTGATACAAAATATACCATGCTAGGGGGAATTCCTCCTTCTCCCACGGAACCCCATCCAATTAATGAGGTCATCCTTTTTTATTGGGGCCATTCCTCCTTCTCACATTCCTTTCAAGATTACAATACAGGTTTGTGGTCGGGACGTTCCTCAGATGCTGATAGACGAAGGTGCGTCCATTAGTATTTTGTTCTCTATCACTTGGGAAGCTTTGGGTTGTCCTCAGCTTGTGTTGGTTACCCATAATCTGCTAGCTTTTAATAGAAGAACTAGTCACCCTTTAGGGTTCCTTCCTCAATTTCCTGTAACTTTTGGAGGGAAAATTGTCTTTATTGATGTCATGGTAGTCCACGATCCCTTGGATTTCGATTTACTCCTTGGGTGAGATTATGCCTATGCCATGAAAGCTATCATGTACACTCTTTTTCGTGTGATATCTTTCCCTCATGATGGAATAATTGTGACTATTGATCAACTTTCATTCGTTGGTCCTAACTTGACCATCAACTCAATAACCTCCCTAAATGATTCTTATATGCATACGATATCTCCCCCACCACAAGTCAATTATGTGGCGTTGTCTCCCATGCCTTTAATTTTCGATGCCGATGAACCTCTCACTGTAAGCTCGGTCTCTTATGAATTAGATCCGATAGTTGACACGGTGATCTCTTCGATAGGTATTTTAGAGCCTAATCTCCTTACCCCTATCGCGACCTTCAACATGTGTTCCTTCCAGAGTGTGTTTCTTTCATCCAGTGAAGATCTCTTGGAATCCATGACTGCATTTTGTCCCTTGACATGGTGTCCTTTTGGAGCATTGTCCTCTTGGAAGCCATGATCAAGAAGAGGCATTTGAGCATGGTTTTCTGATTTCAAGCGCATTAAAAAATGAAACCAGTTGTGAGGATATTTTTTCATCTCTGTAGCAACCTCGTTAAAAAATGAAACAAATTTTACGAGCATATTTTTTGTTTCTATGTCAATCTCATTAAAAATTGAAACAAAGGTCTAGGGATTGAACTTGGATTCTCGAGCATAGTTCTTGTTCATGTGTCAAGCTCATTAAAAAATGAAATAGTTTTCCCTTTCTCTATTTGAGTAAAGTCCTTCGTCTAGTATTTGAAGCTTCATTTCATTCACCTTTGCAGTTGGACAAAACGAAGCTTGGGGTAATTTTCTTATAACCTCTAGACTTCATGCTGAAGTTAAGTCACTAGCTTCGTACGCGGGGGGCTAAGTGCCAACCATCCCTGTATTATGCATTGGGAAGCCTCAAGCATAGTTTTTGCTTTGGTTCAAGCTTGTGTAAAAATGAAACCACCTACCCCAAGCATAATTTCGTCTGGTTCAAGCTTATGTAAAAATGAAACTAGGTCCAAGCATATTTTTGGCTAGTTTTAAGCTTGTGTAAAAATAAAATATTTCCCAAGCATAGTTTTGTTTTGTTTTAAGCTTGCGTAAAAATGAAAACAATCCCGATCTTAGTCTTTGTTCTTTATCATGCTCATAAATATCTGAGAATGTACCTGAGTAAACTTTTATCACTTTTTTGGACTCGTAAAGGTAATGCGAAAAGGGAACCCCCTGGAGTTCCCTTTAAGTTCTTTTCAGACTCTTTAAACATGAAAAGACCACTGAGCGATATTGTTCTTTTCATGCTCGTTAAAGTGTTTGAAGAAAGCATCAGTTGAGCGGTAGTTTATCTCTTTTTTGGTCTCATCAGACTACTTTATGAAAATGACATTTTGGAGTTTTCTTTAAGTGTTTTTCAAACTCTCAAAATATGAAAAACCACTGAGTTTAATTTATTTGGACTCGTAAAAAAAACATCGAAAGGCCCATATGGGACCGAACTACTCCTTCCTAGGGTTCATTAAATATACTTCGAAGGACTCATCCGAAGGATGAGCTTACAGTTCAAGCATATGCTATCCTCCTTAAGCTTGTATAAAAATAAAGAGGTACTCGCAAGAAATGGTGGGGGAAAATTGGGAAAGAAATGTATCTAAACCTGTACTCTATGGAAGAGTTGATTTTGAAAATGACACCCTTTCACTCGCTTTGTGTCTAGGATGGAAAATCAACTTGTGTCTTGATCGTACTCCTTTATAAGATTACAAATTGGTCTATGATCCCTGTTGTTGAGTCAGCGTTTCAAAGACAGTTGCATTGTAGTCAATATGTTCAAAAAGAAGTTCAACCCAGAAAACCTTCTATTGCGTCAGCCATTTCTGTAGTCCTTAAGCCTTCTATTGCGTCGGCCATCCCTGAGTCAGTCCTAAATAACTTGTTACTCTGATCTACTTCAAATCTTGTTACCTATTTCGTGTCATTGATGGGGGATACATTAAGGCCCTCCTATGATGCGTCTTTTCCTGTCGACTTCAACTCATTATCGAGGAATTACACTTAGAAACTAATTGGTACCTTGGAACTTGCATGCGTCAATGGCAGGTTTCCTGGCTTTCGACAATGTGTTTTCATTATTGTCCCCTGATTGGGAGATTTCGCCGAGTGTTCAACATCATCTCATAAATTCACACCCGTTGGATTGTACTAGTGTACCTTGGGAGTCATTGACATTAATGGTGATTTCCCTCGCACTTGTTAATGGTATTCACTAATGATCGGTAACCAAGTGGTTTTTACCATGTTCAACTTCAACACATGTATTCGCATGGTTAGATTCGTACTATAGAGTGGTGGAGATGAAGACTCTGGATATTTTTTGACATATTCAAGTTGCATTGGAGTATATTCAGATTGTACTGTTGCATAGATCCACAGTGTATGCCTCGTGGCTATGTTCAAATTTGCGTCTTTAATGCATAGATTCATAGTGTATTTTTGGTGGCTATGATCAGATTTGAGACATATTAGAATGGATCCACAGTGTATGTTTGGTGGCCATGACCCGTCTTACTTGACGTGGATCTTTTCCTGTTGACATTTATGCTTTGATTCATTTGTATTATGAGTATGGGAATTCCTACCTCAGCGATGATATATTATTGTATTGTATTTTCGTGTTTGTTCACAGGTTTCCGACCGATGTGTTCCTTGTTCCCTATACACACTCGACAAAGTATTTAAGCTATCACATTGTTCCAAATTCATACTTTGGGGGGATTACTGTTACACATTATTTTCATCACTCCTATGACCATTAATGATGTACACCTATCCTTTGTCTTTAAAAGGATCAATGACCTGAATCCTTGAATAAAAATGAAGATATTTTCTTCGAGAGAGATGAAATTATACTTTTCCTTTGTCAAAAACCTTAGAAAAAGGGATCATCGTACCTTTATTAGTGTTAAGGGTGAGATGATATAGGATCGCCATAGGTTGAACCACAGTGGCCTGCGACATCATCGCAGTTTTCTCAGTGTTAAGGGTGCGACAATTTTCGTAAGAAGGAAAAAGAGGAATTTCTCAAAAGTTCTAGAATAGAAGCTTCGAGGGTGAGGTGGCCTCCAATCAGTTTGGATCTGAGTCATGTCCCTAATCTCATGGGATCATAATAACCTCCTCAGCTTATAGCAGGAGAAGAGTTCTCATGAGAAAAGATAATTGGCTAGTTCTTAGTTGGAAAGTTCTTGAGTTTTGTAGCTTGTATGTTGGCTTTGAGATTTTCTTTGTAAAGATACATTGTTGATCTCATAATCCGTGGAGCAGAACTGTGTGGGAAACAAGGAACTGTTGGAAGGGACCTTACAACATCAAGGAATTGGTTGGATTCTCCTTTTCATATCTTTAATACATTGATATATTTCTTTCCCATAAAATTGGTCTTATTTTATTTTATGACTCCTTGATCACATACATAGGTTTTGTTGAGTATACATTGTTTCTTTCACTTAGTTGGCTTGTGTCTTTTTCACAGGTTCAACATCCCATAAGCCTTGGAACGAAGTGAGGATGACACTAGCAAGGACAAACAATATTTAAAAGGTATGACATTTATCTCTTGTTAGTTAGTATGCTTGATAATTAAAACTTAGGGAAAGTTTTATATTTTTATTGTTTTGTTCTAGTTTTAGGGTGAAACTAGGGAGATCTGTTTGTGTCCGTAGTTACCAATATATCCGATAACAATATGTGATGAATTATATTATGTACCCTAGGATCTGGGTGAGACAAGTGTTTGAAAAAACATTCAATATCTTCAATTTCACCAACAACAATATAACAAAGAGAATATTTGTCCTCGATCCTTTCTAAAGGGGTTGTTGCGACTTCTCAATCAGAGATACATCATGAATATCATCAAAATTATCATCTATTGGAGAAAAGGTGTCCTGGATCAATATATTTATACCATCATTCTCAAATGTACCATTATCTATGTCATCTTCTTCCATGTGACTAACTTGATCTCCAATATTCCCTCCATCTTCCTCATCGTGTACACCAATATTTCTAATACTACTTGGCACATTCCCAAGATCACAATTAGGACGCCCTTTCTTTATAATTACAATAAATCAAATGATATCTTTTTTATGTAATGAATATTGAAAGGATAGAAATTTCTACGAATACAATCAATACATATGTAGTTAGACTTGTATGTTGAGTCATTGCCCAAGTCCTAGAATCTCAGAAACTCGAAGTACTTGTAAGTCTCCCACACCTATGATTGATTTCAAATGCATGGAAGATATATTGATAGCTTTTGATTTGAAATTGAGTGTGTGTGTTTGTATTATAGCCAACAATGTTTT
>JZKD02S2263939.1:188599-206733 GCA_000966675.3 Picea glauca
CCAGGATAAATGCTGTGTCTCTTGTGGATGTGTATTTCTCAGTGATCTTGTTCTTATTATGCTCTTATCTTATGAAATGCAAAGAACTATAATAATGGCATAAACATTAACACAAGCATGCCAATAGGCCTGAGATACAGTCTCCTTAACTTAGTTGTCTGTTGTGCAAGCAATAAATCTTTGAAGATCTTTTAAGTTTCAGGACAGGAACGACCGTAGATACTTGGTCTGCCAATAACTGTGACAGGGAAATGTCCATCAACTGTTTCCTCGAAACATCACCTATAGTCGTGATGTGCAGTAAAAACATGAACTTCATGTCCGTGTGATGAAAGTTCAACAACAACATCCACAATCAACTTCTCAACACCACCTTCGTCAATATTTATTCCCCAGTAACTGGTCTGACCCTTTACTATCACAAAGAGTTTCCATTTTCAAAGCAGTTGTATTGCGCTCAAATAAGATCTGATACAACAAACTGTAGATAAGGAGTTGAAGTTTCACATGCAATGGTCGATGATGCACTTGAAATTAATCGTCTGAGCCGGAGGTAGGCAACCAGTTTCAGGAAGAATCCGGAATGATTGCTGCGACCCAACAGTGAAGCACAGACCTATCATGGTTGATTGGCATTGTGACTACGTCCTTTTCGAAAGCTAGCATCTGTATCAGGCAGACTCAGAACCTCATTTTATTTTAATCGTTGGAGATTTCTACAATGATTTCCAAGAATGTTACTGATGTCAACAAAGCATGATGTACGTGCATGTGATGTGGCTAATTTTAAGGACAATTCTGCTGAAGAATTTAGTGCGTAAAACGCCAAAATTCTAATTGTATACCTCAGGCACCTCTCGGTCCTTATTAACCTGTGTTTGATGGATCAATCAATCAACGGAAAATAAATGCGTGGTATGCACATGCGACAGACTAGAAGGATTTTCATGTTTTTCAGCAAAAAAATGATTATTGATATATTTACTCTCCTTACTTGAGTAATTCCAACAGTTAAAAATGCCAAAAATAAGGGTGAATAATCTGGAGAGAATCAAGCTTAAGATAATACTGGAATTCAGTTGTGATTTAGTCATGAAGGCTTCACTTATGGAGCTGTGTTCTCAGGAAATTTTCGTGCATAAAATCTGTGATTTCCCCTTAGTGGAATGAGATTTTACGTAACAAAACTTCAGTAAGGTGGATGCGCAATCAAGATTTGGTGCACATTTTCGGGTCAAAAGAAAACATAATATCTAATTTTTGATATGATGCTTAAATGAGAATCAAGAAATAAATCCTAACTTTCTAAAGATGTCGAAAATAGAAGAATTCATCTTATGCTTTGTCGTGTACTCTAATTCTCATTCTTTAGAAAACTAGGATTGATTTGGTTCGTTTCCTCAATAACTGCAGATTTTAATTCAAGTTGTGATGGGGAAATGTTTCAGATTTATTATTTGCAGGTTTAGCATGCAAGACAGGAAGCACAATTCAATCAATTCCAATCGTAGTTCAGTTTTATTATAATTTTTTTTTTTTCTTCTTGGCCTGAGCCAGACAACGCACCTTAAATATGAAGATCTAGTAGATGTGAAGACTTCAATCTAAATGATTATTTAGTTGTATTGTTGCAGAGTTTATTCCATATCAAGGTGAAAGGATGGTGGCTCAAACCAGAAATAAACTAGACCGAGAAGACATGGTTCAATCGATCGCAAAACAACACACAAAGTTCATCCAGAAAGTGAAAAACAACAAAAGTGCTGGCGTGACACTGTTCAATCGTTGTTACAGTAAAAACGTCATTGTTTCAGCATGATATTTATTTATTTATTTTTTATAACTGTAATAGCATGTAAAAGTTTTGTTGTAACAACATGTAAAATTTCGCTGTAATAGTATGTAAAATTTTCACTGTATTAGCATGTAAAATTTCATTTTGTTTTTATTCATCTAATGTTTTATCGTTTTTACTGTTAAGCATGTTTGCAAAAACATTCATTCCTGAAATCAAAATCATCCATATTTTCTGATCCTCGCGATCACACGAAGCGCGGAGGAGAGCATACTTATTAAAAAAATTAGAGCAAAAATGTTGTTTTATTCGTTAGCCTACCTACTCTATGCTAACTAAAACTTAAAGATTAGTTACGTGTAGTCAAACTTCCAATGGAGCCAAGCATACAACAGTAACAACAATATGTTCAATGACAATTTTTCAAATGAAAAATAGAAATTTACAAGAATAAACAAATTTTTTTGCTGTAACGACAAACTAACTAAATAAAAACAAAATTTATCTAAATGATTACTCACCCAGAACCATTGCTCGATATAGCTTTCGTAGGCACATTTTTCCTCGCTCAGATCTTGCTGTAACTCCTCTTCATCTTCCTCAATTTTCTGCTCGAATGATTGTTCGTCATGTAATACGTAGGAGTCTTCATATCTTGAATCCTTGTTTGTTGCTCGAGGAGTATTTGAATATTTAATTGTTGTCAAGGTCTCCTCTTCTTGAGAAGAGGAGATCCCGACTTTCGCGAGGATTTGAGTGAGTAGTTCCAAGATGACACTCATTGTTAAAACATATTGAAAAAGGGGTTCTTATAGCACCCAAAAAATACAAAAATAAAATACTGAAAATCATACTTGCTGAAACACATACTCTCCATAGTTGTCAAAAACACATTTTCTACAATTGCAATTCACACTCTAGAGCTGCCAGGGAGAACATGAGGAGTCTCCACTCAAGTAGCTTCTATGACCCCTTACCAACACATGCAGACACACTTGCAGGAAATCAAACTAAACTTCAATCCATCGTGCTTCCCCGACAACAGTGCCAAAATGTTAGGCGGAAATATTGTCGTTTAATTCCATTGTAGTACTTGCCCAACTATTTAATTTGTCAATCCGAGGTTCGTAGGCTTACAAATCACACGCACTATATATGCACGACTGAAGTAGAAGTAATCTAATCTAAATTGTTGAAATGAAACTAATCTAGGAAAGCATCGAAATACTAACTAAGAAAGAAAGAAATTGCATAAGGGAAAAACAATACAACATGTGAAGAGTTGAACGACAAAAGACATATGTGAGCTCACACAATATATCAATATCAAATTATATTACAAGAGTGAAATGACAAAGCATGAAAGAATAACAAAGCTAAGAATCCCCTTCTAAGACTTCAAGCTGATCTAAGTCTTATCTCTCATCTCTAAATCCAACTTCCAAAATTATCCATTACATGATGCCTCCCCCCCATTATGAATTATCCATCATGAAGAGAGAGCACTCTCTTATATACATGAAAGTCTTGAAGAGAGTCATAATTACAGATCCACTATTCTCTCAACTTATTCCTTCAAATCCTCCACTCATATCTTGGATAAGATATCCTATCAAAATCTCTATGATCTTCTCCTTTGAATATGCTTGAATGATTGTCCCAAATATTCTTCAAATCTTCAAAGCTTGAAGATGAAATTCGAATTTGAGGCTAGGTGGTAATATTTGACTTTATTGAAATCTTCACATATGCCTGCACACATCATCAAACTCATCCAACCTTGATATATAATGAAAATATGTCATTTTTATAAGATTTAATCATAAATTCACTTATAATACTGAAATGAATACAATAGAAAATAATAAGGGGAAACCCAAGTATCATTATGGAAATGGTATGATGGAAGGTTAATGGGACGATGAAATGTAAGGAATAGTGAAGGAAAAATAGGATATAAATGTGACATTTATGAGGCCCAACACTATTGAAGAATCGAGTAAATGTAAAGGAAGAGTCATGCCATAAGTTGGAAGATGAAGTTGTTGATCTCAGAAAAAAAGTAAAGAAGTGAAAAACTCACATCAAGATCATGAACAACTCAACAATATTGGATGAAATCCTAGATAGCCAAATGTCTCCAAATGATAAATCATGTCTTGGATACAACAAGGAAGTTGGACACCTTGAAGATAACACCTCTAAGAAGCATGAGGTAAGTCCTTCATTCTCAAAAGGTGGAAGAAAATATGCAAGTCAAGGACCTACAAAAATTAAGGAAACCATCATAATAACAAGAAGGCATCAAGAAACCAACTTTACACCTCAAAGCAAATTCAGAAGAGAGACACCTTCAAGGTGGACACCAAAGAAAATGTATGAAAATATTTTTCATGGTCATTGATTCTCATGTAATGAATATGGTCACAAAGATTTGGATTGCAGACATTACGCAAGGAAAGATGTTGGAAGGTTCCATAACACCGTAAGATGTTGGATATGTAATCAAGTGGAGCACATTGCTGCTTATTGTCACACCATGATTTGCTACAACTGCAATGGGTTTAGCCACGAAGCTCAAGATTCCTGGAATTCAAGAAGACAATCAATGAGCACGACAAGAAGAGCATAGGTAATGTTAGCACTCCGTATTTAGCCTAGGTTGCATTAGGGAAAACACAAAGGTAACCTTTTCAACCTACTTTAGATTGTATTTTAACCTATACAATCAGAGAGGGCTCTCTCATGGTCAGTATGACCATTCATTCTCACAAATATTTGGCAGTAGGCACTCAGAGGTTAGATTTCTGATATAGGATGGGTTTTGTTTATGTTTAAAAGGTGGGAAGACAGTCAAGAGGGGAGCACCATTGGGAAATGGAGTCAGAGCCTGAAGCTCAAGGACTTATAGCTAATGCAAGTTGAAACCTCCCTGAAAACACTAAGACAAAGTAAGAACCGTGTTTAGCATATTATAATAATAAAGTCAGTTTGAAAAGGGAAATTAGCCCATTGCAAGGGGGAGCATCTAGCAAAAGATGAATTTTCAGCTGCAACTTTAGAGTAATGAAGACAATAGGGAAGGTTACCTGTCAGAGCATATATCAAATGATGAATTCTAAAAAGAATAACCATTTACACATTAACATATAATCCACTACAAGAGAGGCATCTAATAGTGGATGAATCTCCACATGTAGTTTTAGAGGAATTAACACATAGTATTGATTAATAGAACAGAGCATCAAGCATGGATGAATTATGAGACAAAATCAGAAACACTTAACAAGCATTACTATTAGAAGAGGATCAAATATTGATGAATTCCTATCACTTACTCTTAGATCGAATGACATATGAAAAACAAAAATAAACAAGAAGAAAAGGTTGAACAATGGTACCGTGATGAATCTTAGATTCTCAGCAAAAAAATATTTTTGCATTTAACTTCCAAAAAGTTTCAAAGTCTTTAAAAAACATTTTGCAATAGCCTGTCTCCTGAATGAGAGTCCAACCTCGTTTCATTCAAAATTACAAAATATATGGACCACTCCATCCGAGTAAGGGCTCCCTATCTTCTCGGATACGCATTTGATCTAGCCACTAAAAATAAAACCCAATTAATGGAAAAGTGGAAAGGCTGCCAAGCATCTCGCACTGCTGGAAGGCCGCTGGAATCGATTCCTCTGCATTTAGAAACTGACTGCCATCGAATCTGGAAATGTTGGTTAAACTTCCTTGAAATATGGAATGCTAGAACTGCCATTTGCCTCCTGTGATAAAAAACTAGGATTCTCTACCATTTGTTTCTAACTGCACCTCTTTTGAAGGAGGGAGATGGCACACACTTCCTGCCAAGATGCTTTGCTGGTTCATTCTCCTTGACACGTGGAATACTCTACCAAACATCGGTGATGCTAACGCTGCCTAGACACTTTCCTCGGAAGGGGACAACGCTACAAGACCACCATGATTTGAAACTGAGAATTAGGAAACCAAGCTATTTGTAAAATGTAAACAAGCTCAATGTCAAACGATCAACTATTTCCCCTCGAGAATTGACAGTGAGAATTTGGTGTTGTCTGAAAATTGGCATTGGATGTTAAGTGCTCCCAATTTGACATCTTAATCACAGGTTTTGGTATTCAACATTCTTGTTGGCCTTCACGGTACTTTTGAAATCATTTATTCGAGCTCCATTTGTCCATTAATTTCTGATCTTCTGACTAAAAATTAGTTATGTTCATGACTAAAAATTTCTGATCTTCTGACTAAAAATTTCTGACAAGTTAACCTCATTTGTATTCCCACCTAGATTTCCAATGAATAGAGAATGCATGAAGGATTGTTCTTATATTATGAACAGGTGCGCAACACAGGCTCCAGTGTTAACTTGCAGGATCGACCACTTGACCCTTAACATTCTCATTTACATTTCGATGTCTATTGGGCGCTTTTTTGATGGGAAATATCTGGCGTTTCCTGTCAATATTTGGGATTAAAACTGCCTCAATCTCGTTGACATCTCGTGCTGCTCCATTAAAAATTTCAATGCTGAACCTGCCGAGTGCTCACATATATCTGGAGCATGGTTATTTCACATTCAATGGATTTATCTGTTACACCTTCATCCATTCTGTTGACACCCGCAACGCTCAGTCGAACGCTAAACATTTTGATACTTGGATGAGGATGTGGCTTAGTGTTTGCGCACTGAGCGATTTGGGTTTCCTCCCTGGTGGCTTAGTGTATGCTCATTGAGAGATTTGGGTTTCCTCCCTCGTGGCTTAGTGTCTGCGCACTGAGCGATTTGCATTTCCCCCTTCGTGGCTTATTGTCCGCGCGCTGAGCGATTTGGGTTTCCTCCCTCGTGGCTTAGTGTATGCGCATTGAGAGATTTGGGTTTCCTCCCTCGTGGCTTAGTGTCTGCGCACTGAGCGATTTGCATTTCCCCCTTCGTGGCTTAGTGTCCGTGCGCTGAGCGATTTGGGTTTCCTCCCTCGTGGCTTAGTGTTTGCGCGCAATAGATTTGACTCGTGGTGCTTCCATCGACATTTATATGCATAATTTAATACTTGGTCTCACGCGCACATGGTGGTATTTCAATACTGAAGGCTTGCAAACTTGGTTCAGACTCAGACAGATCGATGACGACCTAGCCTTGATGTCCATTTCTCTTTGACAATGACCACATCACAGGTAGAATTAATGTGTTCCAGGAGCAGACGACCTTTGGCGCTCTCGACGTTCTTTCTCATGGTGCATGTGCCATGGTGTCGACGTTGCCTCTTGTTGCTCGGTCCATTTGACATGTTAAGGTTTTGAATGGGCGTTTGAACAGGCTTGGTACCCCTGCTCTATCGAAACACAGGTGGAGCTTTACTGCTGTGATGTTGGCCCTTTGACATCTGTGTGAACATTGCCAATACTCGATCCCGAAATTAGAATCATAAAAAATCCCTTCACTGTCACTTTGGATTAGGATAATACTTCTGAGGTTCATTTTACATGTGGCTTGAACTCTCACTCAAATTTTGATGCTATGGGAGATATCCCACATCTATCGGATGAAAAGTAAATAAAGGTGTTTATATGCACTAGTGCATAAAACTTAATTTGATGCTTAGTGCACTGAGATCTCTTGGTGGCTTGGCGCATGTGCGATAGCTTTGACTTGTGTGTTGTGATGTATGTGCTAACCGGTGTGTTGTGTATGGCAGGTGTGCTTGGCTTGTGAAGTGGGGATTGACCTTCAGGACAACAAAAGTTTTGATTAAATTGATAAAAGACCCATGGCAGGTGTGCTTGGCTTGTGAAGTGGGGATTGACCTTCGGGACAACAAAAGTTTTGATTAAATTGATAAAAGACCCACCAAAGAGGCGGAGGCCTATTTTGTCTTTAAAGACCAGATTTGGCTAAAGAGGCCATATTATTTTTATTTACCAAACTAATATGAACTCAAAAGTTTTGATTAAATTGATAAAAGACCCACCAAAGAGGCGGAGGCCTATTTTGTCTTTAAAGACCAGATTTGGCTAAAGAGGCCATATTATTTTTATTTACCAAACTAATATGAACTCAAAAGTTTTGATTAAATTGATAAAAGACCCACCAAAGAGGCGGAGGCCTATTTTGTCTTTAAAGACCAGATTTGGCTAAAGAGGCCATATTATTTTTATTTACCAAACTAATATGAACTCAAGAACAGTTTGGTCTCACAAGACAACTTTGTTAACCAAATACCTCTCCCAAAAACCCAACATCTTGTCAAAACCGCATCCTATTTTGTCTTTAAAGACCAGATTGGGCTAAAAAGGCCATATTATTTTTATTTACCAAACTAATATGAACTCAAGAACAGTTTGGAACAGTTTGGTCTCACAAGACAACTTCGTTAACCAAATACCTCTCCCAAAAACCCAACATCTTGTCAAAACCGCATTTGCCACACTTATGATTTTTTTACGAAAATTATACATCGCCAACATGTAACTTGGAAGGAAGATAATGTTGAAAGTATGGAAACTTAGAGTACATAGAAACAAGGACAACTTCAAAAGTGGATGAAGAAGATGAACAACCATAACAGAATGGTATCCATGAGGCAAGCTCAAGCCTTACATTTTCTGAAGTATACACGGGTTCATATGGAAACATTTGCATACATACACAAGGTGATCTATAGAAAGGTCGTGTACATATGTGAACTAACTGAGGAACATGGCGCGTACCCGTACAGATGAGTTGCAATATGGTTTTATTGTCTAACATTATTTATGTAGGATCTAAGATGGGTTGGTTCAAATTTTCATGATTATATGTTTGTTTAATGAATGTATGGTGATAATATGTGGTTGAGTATTGAAGCATATGCTTGATGCCTATATTGGATGCATGGTACTAACCCTAGAGTGTGGATTGAGGAATTTTTCTACTAAGGAACAACGCTGGTTATGTATTTTCTCAGTGAAGTTATGACATCTTGTCTATAGGACATATCATGTTGATGTGATGATAGCTAGAGGTATATCATTTATCTATTGAGGAACACTTTTGGCACATGAGGTACTATTGGTTGTTTAATACTTGTTGTAGTGAATGGTTTTTGAGGTAGATCTGTCGTAGTACATGGATGGTACATATGTGATTTTCATTGATATATCCTATGATGTATTGTTAGAGGCATATTTGTTGGATGAGCCAAAATTTTTAAAATGAGAGCATCATGAGGAAAGTTCTCACCCCACCAGTGTCTAGCCTGTGAAATTGTTGAGGAAGTTCACAACCTACCAGTGTACAGCTTGCGAAAATCACAAGGAAGTTCACACTGTAATGCACAGTGGGGTGAGGGAAGTTCTCACCTCTCCTTTAAGCAGTCTGCGAGAATCTTAATGAAGTTCGCACCTCTCCTTTGAGTAGGGTGTGAGATTTTTTTCTCCTAGAAGTGTGCGTAGTTTTCAGTACTAAGGTTCGCACCCTGCTAGAGACGAGACCTGCAAAAATACTATTATTTTCGCACCTCACTTTCGTGGCTCCGTGGCTTTGATACCATGTAGAAATTTCAATACAATTAATGTATTTCTTGTGATTCTCTTGATCTAACAATTATATGCCACTGTTAAATACATAATCTCTTCTACTATTATTCTTGCGGAAAATTAAACCACGATCACAAAGTGAAAATATCAAGAACACATAACACAAAAGTTTTACCGAGAAAGCGTAAAGATAAAACCCCCACTATATTTATATTATGTATATCATGGATCATGAAACAATCTCATACAAAAGTCTAATAAAAGAGCTCTCAGTACAATACAATCATCTCACACTGTCATACAAAACTCAGCAAATACATGTGCCAATTTCTGTCTCCAAACATCTTGCCTCCTCTGCACAATCCCTGCAATTAGAATTCTCACAAAATGAATTCGATTTACCTAGTTTGCACATGCTCATGAGCATATCCACTGTATGTGTGATTGCATGAGTGAACTTCACTCAAATCACAACTGATAGCCAAACTGTCCCTTTCACCTGTTATCTCAACTGGGTCTCCACTGGATCTGACATGCATGTAGTTAACCGTGGTGAATTTTCAGTTGCATGTGAGTTCACTGATTGTGAATTAATGAATAATTAATTCACTGAACTCTCACTAGTGCAAGTTTAGTTACAACTAGTACAACTAAGCTTAAATCACTTAACTACACTTATAATTCTATTACAACGCCAAATCACTCAGTTATAAATGAGATAATAGATTAATATTTATTGTCCAATTTATTTAAGGGAAAAGTAAATTAGACACATGTTTCTTGTTGACTTTTCAACATAAACAAGGAAAGTCAACAAGGTCTACATCATCATCCGTACTGTTGATGTCAGCATGACGTCATAAACTAACATGGTAGAATGACATCAACATGCCATGT
Organism: Picea glauca; assembly: GCA_000966675.3. Classification (NCBI taxonomy): domain Eukaryota; kingdom Viridiplantae; phylum Streptophyta; class Pinopsida; order Pinales; family Pinaceae; genus Picea; species Picea glauca. The sequence continues at coordinate 198,831 of JZKD02S2263939.1, forward strand.
GGCAGCACCAGAGGCTTCCACGTGTCACCCACCAATAGGATTTTTAGGGGTCCATGGGGACCAGTAGAAAAATTCCATCTGGCACCCCAAGGAGATGCTACGTCGCACCACCCAGGAAGCGCCATGTGTCATGTATGAATTGACGGGGCGGTGACGTCAATGATCAGGTGGACCAATCAACAGATGCCATGTTTCCCAATCAACGAGCGACATGTGGCACCCATGAAATGCCCAAGGAGGGCTCATGACTGAAAAATAAAAAAAAATATAAATGGACCCCCGCCAAATCTAGCAAATGTTCCGTCGTATCTATCACATCCGCTAGAGTTAGATGTCGGTATCCAAACACAACGAGATTTATAACCAATGGCCCAAAATGGAGGCTCGCGAGTTTGACCCGGGGACCGACCCCCCACATTAACATTTTAATAATAGTGCCAACAATCAACTCGCCAATGAACTCATTGGTAAATCCGTTCACCATTTTTTTTATTTAAGCCAGGTTTTTCCCAGCCAGAAAGGGGAGAGGCATGGTCGTATGAATGTAGGCATGGATTACGAGGCAAAGTACTGTCATTATTGGAGGTTGCAGAGAGCACGAAAAATGAGACAAAATTCTTCTTGGGCCTGGGAGTGCCAGAGCTAGATCGAGGCATGGAGACAATCATTTTTGGGTAATTCGACGCCACAAATTCAGTGGTGATGTTTGTTTTCTGATTTGAGCATTATTTATGCAGCTTGATTTCAGAATAAGGTGTTTTTATGTATTTTCCAAATCCTTTTGTTGAGTTAATGAAAGAGATGACCCATTTGAGAGAAGGACTCAGAGACATAGTCCACCAGGGACAAAATCCGTTATCAAGTTTTTGTGTTCAGATCTAATGCTTATGTCTCTTCATTTTTGAATTTTCCCTTCTTTAATGGTGCACTTTAATTTATGCTCATTTAATACAATTCTTTATAAGTCACGATGAAAATATGTTGGATGATGTTGGTATCAGAGCAGTCATCTTTGACTTGAATTGTTGAGTGTAAATGCTTACTAGGGACAAGCATAAGCAGGGTGAAGGAACTCTTAAGATGTTCAATCCCGATGTTGGTCGTATATCCAGAAGGAAGCAAAATGGAAGAAGAAGACAAGTGTGATGAATAGAAGAAAAACTTTCACATGGTCTTTTATCGCATGTTAGAAATGGTCGAACGAATGTATGGAGCTTACGAGAAGATGATGAAGAAGAAAGGGAAGAAAAAGGAAGCACATGCAGATGATGATGCTTCAGTAAACCAAGGGGTTAGAGGAGATCATCCTGAGCCACCGTCTTCACCTTCAAGTTCTAGTTCTTCTTCCTCTGAGCATTCTCATCATTCTAGCCATAAAGCCTATTTTAAGAAACCATTATTAAAGCTTGATGTAAATTTTGATTTACCTAAGTTTAATGGAGATGATAATCCTGAAAAGATAGATAATTGGATTTGACAGGTTGAAGTGTATTATTGTGTCCAACATATTGATGAAGAGGAAGTTAAAGTGCAATTGGATTCTCTTTGGTTGGAGGGAACCACTCTCGTATGGTGGGAGAGAAAGCTTCAGGACATAAGTAAGTGCGGTAAGATTATTTCCTCATGGTTGGAATTTAAATCAACGATAAGGAAACAATTTTATCCATTAGGGTATTTACATAAAGCAATGAAGGAATGGAAAACTTTAAGGCAAGGTAAAGGACAAACTGTACAAAGTTTCATAGAATAATTTAGGAAGAAATCTCTTGTATTGAACATTCCTTTGGATTCTTATGAAACTTTAATGAATTATATTGGCGCACTTCACAATTATATTTGACATACTTTGATTTTGTTTAACCCCACTAGTCTTGAGAAAGTTTGTGTGCAAACCACTCACCTTGATAACAGGGGGGAACATGTTCAAGATCATCCCACGAATAAACCTTCTAATTTCCCACAAAAGACTTTTAAGAATTTTAAAAGGAAGGACAAGAAGACCGCTACAGTGATGAGAGAAGGAGGAAAACCATCTTGCAGTCATTGTAAGAAGAGCGGTCATGATGAAGAACACTGTTGGAAACTACAGTGTAGGAAGGTACTTAGACTTAGACTTCATCCTAGTCTGTCACGAAAGTACTTAGACTTCATCCTAGTTTGGTAAGAACATCAACAACTTGCTCATCTGTAGGAAGGTACTGCACCAATGCTTCCTTCCTCTGCACCATGTCTCAGATGAAATGATACTTGATCTCAATGTGGTTCAATTTTTCATGAAACATTGGATTATCAGAGAGCTTCACACAACTTTGGTTACCATAATGAATAATGGTGGAATCCAACACATGTTCGAATAACTCTGCAAGGATCTTGTGAAGCCACACTGCTTCATGGACTATCATACTTAATGCAATGTACTCTTCTTCTGTTGTGCTCAAAGGCACAAAATTTCGTTTCCTACTACATCAAGAAACCATGGAAGATACCAAAGTGAAGCAACACTTGAAGGTGTTCTTTCTTTCCACTACACTCCCTGCCCAATCAGAGTCAATATATTCCTGCCATATCATATCAATACTGGAAGTATATCTCAGACCATGTTGAACTGTGCCTCGCAAGTATCTCAACACACGCTTCACATAAATCTAGTGTGTCTATCTCAGTTGAGTTATAAACTAGCTAAGTGCACTCACTGCATAACAATTATTTGGTCTTGTATTAACCAGATACATCAGTTATCTAGCTAGCTGTCTATACAGAGTCAGATCAATTTTGTCATAATTGGAAGAAGACACACTTAGTTTCTTCAGATTCATCATCATTGGTGTAGTCATGTGTTTCAAGTTCAATATCTCAAACTTCTTGAATATCTCAACTGTGTACTTCCCCTGACTCAAGAATATCTCATCAATTCTTTGCCACACCTCTAGTCCTAAGATGTAGTGAATCATACCAAGGTCCTTTATCTCTAACTCAAATGCCAACGCATACTTGCATTCAATAATAAGGCTCTCTGTACCGGTGAGAAATAAATCATCAATGTAGAGGACCAGAATCAAGGCCTCACCGTTAACAGTATTGTAGTACATGTTGGGATCAACAACACTTTTTTTGAAGCCCAAACTCATTAGGTGTCCATCAATCCTTGCATACCAAGCTCGAGGTGCATGCTTGAGTTCATACAGGGCCTTCCTCAACCTACACACATGAGACTCCTTCTCATGTATGAAAAAACCATCTAGCTGCTCGATGTATATTTCTTCCTCAATTTGTCCATTGATAAAGGTTGTCTTCACATCCATCTGATGTAGTTTCCAACCCATGGATGCTACGAGGGAAATAATTGTCCAGATAGAAGTGTATCGAGCAACAAGAGAAAATGTATCCTCATAATCTATTCCCTCCACCTGAGAGAATCCTTCAACAACAAATCTCATTTTGCGCTTCTCGATGCTCCCATCAATTGTGTGTTTTATCGTATATATCGACTTGGAAGTCACCACAAACTTACACTCAAGTCTCAGAACAATATCCCACACATCATTTTTCATGATGAACTGATACTCCTCCATCATGGCATCTTTCCATACTGCTTGATTAGGTGCCTCCTTGTAACAGGAAGGTTGTGAATCAATGTTGTAGCTCATAGCTGTGACATAGCACAGATATCTTTGAGATCTCTTTCTCTTTCAGAAGGTACCATGAGGAGCTGCATGTACTTCTGCCTCTTGCAGAGTTTGATGAGCCCATGTAGGTCTCTTTCGACCTACTACAATATCTCTGGAAACATTAACTAGAGCTATAGGATCAACGAGATCAAATTTGATCAATACACTAAATTGTCTCCCTCTGAAAAAAAAAGGAATGTCATCTGGAACCATATTCGATATATCGAGGTTCCCTCATGAAACCAATGTCTCAGAAGACATATCAAAGTTTCCTCATGAAACCAATGCCTTGGTTCCTTCATCTGACTATTTGACAGAACCATGAATCGAGAAATGACACCATGTACATCCACAAAACCATGTCTCCCTCCTTGGGAAACTTCTCTTTCCTTCAAGTCCTTGTAATCAATGGATTCTAGGAGATCAAGGTAACAATTCTGTCCACCATCGAAAATCTCTCATGTAGCTTTATCTTGAGAACAATAAGCTCTCCGACCAAGTTCCTCTGTCTATCAGAAAATTATCTTTGAATTATCGTTGCTCGAGATGATTTCCTTCAATGACAACTATCTCTCGGTTTCAAGGGAAAACTCTAGCACTAAATACAACTCAATCTGGCTAAAAATCATCTGACGGGCACCATTCCAGCATTGATACAGAATCTCAACATCTTTTCTTTTCTTGGATTTGAATGATAATGTTCTTTTCTGTCCCGTCCCGACATTCTTAGGCTTTTTAAGAAATATAACATTTCTTGACCTGTCAAGCAACGCGTTAACATGCACTATACCGCTTGCACTGAGAAATCTTCCCAATGTCTACTACAGTCACTGTTGTCATCTTCAAGTCTTGACTGCTTAAAATATTACATTGTTGTCCACATTGTAGCAAGACCATCCACTGGTTCAATATCAAGAAGGGGGAGTAGGTTAGTCACTACAGATATCTCTCTAGCACTAGACCAAACCGTAAGTATTTTGAAACCGGGAGTCTGTAGTTGTTCCAAAAGCATATAAATTAGATCTAAGTGTTGCTTTAGCTGATAAGTTTCTAAATAGGCTATAAAGAGCCTGATTAAAAAAGGTAGGGCTCGAGACATTATTTCCATTTGCCACATAATGTCCATCAATGTCTAGATGTCTGATGAAACTATAGTTTTCATAACATAAGTAGCAGTCATCAAACCAAATTGTACCACCAACAACATTCCCATAGTTTTGTCGAAGGTAGTGTTTTTTTCTTGTGAACAACTATAGTACTGGTTGGTTGTTGTGTCTCCTCGACATTGTAAGAGGCCATATATATTTGGTCAGGACGTTGGCCATACTCAAAATTATTAAACCCTGTTTGGGACATGGCTTGAACAAGCCTATTGAACATTGAATTCCGATTTCTCTCAAACTTACTGCCTTCCCTATAGTTAGAGGGATTGCACATAATAGCATTGCAAATCTGTCCAGGAAAAGTAATGATCATAAATATAATTATGATTATGTAGAATCGCTTAATACTTTTCCCCATCAAGATAGAGCATGAAGACTGGAAATTTCCATTGATATTCATAAGGAATGTGAGGGCCATTGGACAATTGAGAGGCTGCAATGCATGAACAGACATGCCAACAATGTTCTTCTTAAGTTGTATTCTGTTCTGAACAAATAGCCAACAATGTTATTTATGTTGTTATGCAGAGATATCATATGCCAATAGTCCTCTGGTCAATCGTGAGTTGTCAAGATGAACATCTTGTGTGCAGCAGATAGTAGGGTCTCGAGATGTCCAAGATTTGAAAACTGATGGGACCCATCCAACTTCCTTCCCTTCATCAACAAGGACTTCATATGCGACTTTCAAAACATGGAAGTAGAAATCACACGATCTCCTTCGAAAAATGCGAGGACCATAGCATATCGCTCCAACTCCTTCACAGTTAGATTTGCAAGTTCCATTTGGAACACTCCTTAGGACATTGAAGGGTCATCCAAAAACATCTAGTTTTTTTTTTATTTTTTATTTTTTTTGGTAGCATTTATCTTTCTTTGTGGGTCTGGTCAGTCCGACCACTCTAAACGGTAGTGGAGGGGCCTGTGTTACTGATTTCAAGGGACTTGGAGAAAGGTACAGATTCATGGCATTACACTGAACAAACAATGCAATAACTATCAAATGGATTCCGACTTCTTTAGCCATCCGCACATCTATTACTGACTGTCACAAAAATTCAAGCAGTCGAGTTTCCATGAAAATAAAATAAAATAACATTCCATTTCCTTTCAATTTCTCTGGGCCCTCCCATGAGGGAGTCGAGCCCAGTCCTGCTCTGATACCATGTTAGTTTTTCTTCATATGAGATATATCAATATTCAATATATTATTACAATAATGAGTGTTCCATATATAGGGAACATAAGGTGACCATCCATGAAAGGGTGCATCCTTTGAATAATCAAATAACTATTTATTATTATCATTTACTTATTAATTATTATCTTTAGAGAATGTCTTCCAGATGTTGTCCAAACATCAACAATTGTTACACTTGTTACTTGCCGTAATGTTTCTGAAAAAAAATATCTACCTTTTTGTTTCACTTTTAGTCGTTGTAACAGAGGGGTTGTTACACCCTCTTAGTGTGGTTGGTGTTTCCAACAATTGGTATCAGAGTAGGCCTTCACTATAAGCATTAACAAGTTTGAAGGAGATCTATGGACACACAAATGGATGATTAAGTTCCCATATTTGATGAGACAAATTATTCATCATGGAGAATAGAAATGAAAGGGTATTTGAAGGTAAAAGGTGCAGGTGTTTGGAACACAGTTGTTGGTGGATTAGTTCCCTCAAACAATCATTCAAAAGGTGCATCCCAAAAGGAAGAAAATAAGAACAATGTAGTAGCACTCAAGATCATCTTAAATGGACTCTCAAGTTCTATCAAAGAAATCATAGGACAACATTCCTCTGCCAAGGACCTATGGCTAAAGTTAGAGAAGGTATATCAAGACAAAAGAAAAGACACCGAAGACAATTCCATCAAGGACAATGAAGGTAAAGACTCTCCAAAATCCTCTGATTGCAATAATTCTAAGTGTGATGATGTTGAATGTTCTCTTACAAATGAAGAAGAAGATCTAGAATTAGTTTGTGTAGAATCAACTGACAATTATCTTATAGATGAAGAGGAATATTTGTTGAATCTTAAAGATAAATTTTTATCCGAGTTTGAGGATGTTAGCGATGAAATATAAAATAGTTCAACTTCTTTTTAGTATCTTGAAAAATACACTAAGGAAGACCTAGAAAATTACCCAAGGTATACCATGGAACTAAAGAAAATGTTCAAAGAACAAGAAGAAAGTAAAAAGACTCAATTAGAAGGAAAAGAAGAAGAGATCAAAAGACTAAAGAATGAAATAATTAATCAAGAAGAAGAAAATAAGCAACTAGATGATGATCTTAGAAAATGTCTTGAATTTAATGTCAATCCGAAGACCCAAATTGACGAAGCTAAAATGATAGAGGAACTATTTGTTAGGCGGAAATATTGTCATTTAATTCCGTTGCAGTACTTGCCCAAGTATTTAATTTGTCAATCCGAGATTCGTAGGCTTACGAAGCACACACACTATATATGCAGGACTGAAGTAGAAGTAATCTAATCTAAATTGCTGAAATGAAACTAATCTAGGAAAGCATAGAAATACTAACTAAGAAAGCAAGAAATTGCATAAAGGAAAAACAATACAACATGTGAAGAGTTGAATGACAAAGGACATATGTGAGCTCACACAATATATCAATCTCAAATTATATTACAAGAGTCAAATGACAAAGCATGAAAGAATAACAAAGCTAAGAATCCCCTTATAAGACTTCAAGCTGATCTAAGTCTTATCTCTTATCTCTAACTGCAACTTCCCAAATTATCCATTACATGATGTCTCCCCCCATTATGAATTATCCATCATGAAGAGAGAGCACTCTCTTATATACATGAAATTCTTGAAGGGTGTTATAATTACAGATCCACTATTCTCTCAATTTATTCCTTCAAATCCTCCACTCATATCTTGGATAATATATCCTATCAAAATCTCCATGATCTTCTCCTTTGAATATGCTTGAATGATTGTTCCAAATATTCTTCAAATCTTCAAAGATTGAAGATGAAATTCGAATTTGAGGCTAGGTGGTAATATTTGACTTTGTTGAAATCTTCACATATGCCTGCACAC
>JZKD02S2263939.1:206783-219157 GCA_000966675.3 Picea glauca
AGGAGAAACCCAAGTATCATTATGGAAATGGTATGATGGAAGGTTAATGGGACGATGAAATGTAAGGAATAGTGAAGGAAAAAGAGGATATAAATGTGACATTTCTGAGGCCCAAAATGCCCCCCAACTCAACTTGTTGCATGTCCTCATGCAACCATGCATGGATCTTCTTAAGAACTTTTGGCATTCAAACTATGGCTTTGATTGATGATGTCCTTTTAACAAGGAATGTTTTCAGGGTATGCAATACAAGAGTAACAACATGTGAAATATGTGTAACAACATGTGAAATTTTCTTATGGTTGGTTCTTGTGTGACAACCATGAATACAAAAGATGTTGGTTCTTGTGTTAACAACATTTATTTCACTTATTGATTTTCTTGCTGCAATAATTTATCCATGTACTTCACTGGAAATAATAAGCTATCAATGTGCATAAGAGAGAATCAATGCGTATAAGAAAGCCTTTTCTTTATCTTTATGAATCATGCCAATACATATATCAATGGAAATGCAACAAAGTGTCATTGGAAAAGAAATTCCAGTGAATCATAAATGGAATGATGAGATGGTAAAATGGAATAATGGTAATGAATACGTGGTGAAATAGTTCAGTTCCCCCCTCCCCCCCAAACTGAAGTGGTTGCATATCCGCATGCAACTTAAGGTAGGTTATGGAAGGAAAGAGAACATGGTGAGGAAATTTTCCAAAATATTAAAGTCAACATATAAGGAATTGTGTGATTAAATCTTAGAAAAGAACATACCTCCACTTACCCAAAAAATAGATGTAGCTATTGCGACTGCTGGATCAAGAAAACGTGACTGGCACTGTAGCTGCAATTGCTGTAACTATTGAAACAAAGAATATTTGACTATGATTGATGGAAGATGGAAGTTGTCACTGCTACAAGATCAGGAAAATAGAATTGCTAATGTTGTTGCTGCTGTAACTGGATCATGGGAAGTGAAGGAATCTGAACTGCTACTGCTGAACCATGAGAAATGTGGAAGGCAGAGAATATGGAACTGTGGTACTGTCATAGATTTGAAATCAAACTGCTACAACTGCTGAGGGGATCATGAAAAAGTGTATAGTCTTCACCCGCTACAATACCAATGGTACAATTCTCATCATGCGAATGAATGTGTTGATGTCGAGCATGAAGAATAATCATTGGATTACCGATGATTGATGAATGTCATTAATCAATGTGAGAAAAACTCACCAGTGATGTCAATGAGTGTCAAGGTATTTGAGTACATATTGTGAAGTGCGAATAGATGGGCTGATGTTGAGCCACTTACAAGATCTAATGATCAAGGGACATGATGTATTCCCATGATTGCTAACTAGAGAGATTTCCATTAAGACATGCAAGCCTCAAGGTACTAAAAACATAACTCTAGTCTATATCCTAGATAAGGTGCTGAGGTCGATGGGGAAAGACTATTGAAATGTGGACCTTAAGGAATCCCACATTAGTCAACATGAGTTTATAAAAAAATGGGTAGGAATATAGATGTAAAGATCTTAGTAGCAATATGGTTTATGGCAAGGAAATGTAATCATGGAAAAAAGAGTTTGTTTTATTCAGAAGGAAAACTGGAAAGGCAAAAATGAACTGAAAAAGATAAGGGAAATTATGTATGCAACTTAGAAAAATAGGTGTGTTAAAGCATGAAGGTTAAGAAAATGGAAGATGGCTTCAACACAGGATGATTAATCGACTTTGAAAGAGAAATGGTATAGTGTCTTAGCATGAAATTGGGCAAAATGTGGAAGTATAGGGATCACAGCACGGTGTATCAGTATGGTCGCTGTGTAACAATAAACATCAAGATATTCAAAAAGTTTCTTTGTATCAGCAAACATCAAGATGCTCAAAAAGTTTTTGTGTAACAACAAATATCAAGATGCACAAAAATTTGTTGTGTAACAACAAAATGTTCTTGAGTATCAACAAAATGTTGTTGTGTATCAACAAACGTCATGATGTTTCGAATGAGTAACAACTCCTTCAAGCTGTCTAGCAAACATGTTTTTTTGAAAAATATCACTTCTTCATAAATTTTGTTTGTCTTCGAACCTGAAAAAGCTTTAGCACTAATCCTGCATAAAAACCGTGAGATTTGCGAAAAATATATTATGCAGAAATAAGTGCAAATGCAACAAATCAAAGAAATAGACTATGTTTTTATACCTGTTGCCCTTGCATACTTATTTGTCTTAGCTGTATCAAATTTGCATAATAACCAGTGGCTGAGAATTGTCACTAAAGTCCTGGAATATTAAATACGCTGCTTTATCAAATTTACCCAAGAAATTAGTCAAGCTGCTCCATTGATTTTAATTGTTTTTCTGCATAATCATGAATAATTAGAGCATACACAACAGTGGATCCAGTAAGCTGGCACAATAGTCGATCCTGCAATAAAATGCTTGCAAAAACATGTTAATCATAAATTCAAAAAATTATCGTCTTAGTATGCCAAATTAGTCCATTTTCCATCCAAAGTGAACACTGGTTTCCTTGCATGACCTAGCCATGTATGATATAAATTGATCTTGGTTGCATTGCATATTGTGAGCAACTTCTGAATCTGCAAAACAACATTCCTTAAGTTCCTCACGCTTTGTCTCAACTGTTCTTCAGGTTATGCTCCTTCAACAATTAGGTATGCAATCCATTTAACGTTCCGACTTAAGCCCTTGAAGTGCAGGTTGCACATTAGTCACTCAAGGCGTGGTTCGAATTTGTTGCCAAACCTGTAACAAGTGCCTAGCTTGAATTTGCGGCCAGACCTCATCCACATTATTGTTGTTTTCTTCAAAATCCTTCATCTGTGAGCCTTCATCTTTGTGTTGCTCTGTCTTAGCACCGTTTGTGGGAAAATTAATTTGGTGTGTTATTTCTTCTGTCAAGGTGTACAAATCATTCAAGAGATGACTCTTATCTGTTGGTAGGGATAGAATCGTGTTTGCAGTAGTCAGAAATAGAATGGCACATACTGCAAGTAGAATAAGTGCCTTCGACTGTCTTCTTGTAAAATCCATTTCCATTCAGTACTTCTTAGATAAAAGGATATCTCTAGACGTATGAGAAATCTGGGAGCTCCTTGTGTTAATTTAGGTGAGAATATATGCAATTCCCACAACCCCTGAGATTTCCAAAGAATAAAAATTGTTGAGTCGACAAGAAACAAGAAAGGAACACTAATTAAACTCTGATATTAGAAGGCATATCTAGCTAGGTTTTCTTCACAATGCATGGCATAGCAATTATATATATAGCATATCCCGTCCACCAGAAATGGAATGTATACTGGGGCATATTTGTTGGTATTTTATTGGAATCTGTATCATGTTATATAACATATGCCATGGCATGAGCCGAGATGTCCACCAATTTCTAAAGCCACGCAGCCGTGAACACACATCTTGTGTCATTCAGAACCCTTTCTTGGCCATTGAATAACTCAAATGAAAAATGTTGGTTTTGACGAATCCTCAGAGATGAGAAACTTCACTAGACGACCCATATTGATGTGCAAATCCTTCTAATTCGAGAACGGATATGACTGTGTCTGATCTTTAATGTGCATAGTGGGACGATAAATGGCAACATAACCCCCAATTTCCCACAAAAATCCTCTGTGCTATGCGTGAGGATGACATGGAGATCCAGATCGTGATTTCGGCATTGAACGAGGTGGTTATCAAAAGTTCTGTACATATCAATGGCTCGTATATATCTAACAAAATAGGAGGCATCAAAATTTCGGGTGTTTTCCAACCTAGATTTGCCTTCCATATTAAATCTTTGACCTGGAATTGGTTAACCGAAACACTCTTTCTAGACTCCTTTGTCTTATATACAGAGAAATAAATGAGAGCGACAGAAGCATTGTCTTAGAGAAATATCCAAGACCAAAACTGTAGGGACAGTGTTGTAACGTATTAGATCTCAAATAATCATATGCAATAGATTAATGGATATTTCATGACCTTTTGATATTCATGTCAATTGCAGCGAATCTAAATTTTGTAAACCAGTGAAGACAAGAAAAAAGGGTGTCACTTGCGGTCGCATGCCAGGAGCCAAGGCAAGTATTAGATGGTCATCATGTTGGCTTCAAATGGTCGAGAACGATAATAGTAAACCCACAACATTTCCAATATTTGTTTTGTAAAAGTTCAACGAACTTGTAGCTCAAAACCTGCGTCAATCATGTGATCTGCTTCGTCCAGAACAACATAGTTTCAAGATAGTCAAGCAGACGCCCAGGTATCGATATTACAATTTCATGTCCCTGGCACAATCAGACTCCTTTCTCTTCAATGGACTAACCTCCATTATCGTAACAACCCCAATATCTAAATAATGAGAAAATTTGATAGTTTCCTCTTCTTGATTGCACATATAAATGGCGGGAATAAATAAAATGTAGGCTCTCTCTATCATAATATATACCAGCAAGAAAAAAGAAGCAAAAAGCAGTTTATACTTTCACCAGGCATTCAATTTGATTCAAAGCATAAGTTTGTTTTCTGTATGGGATACACCTGACCACAAGGCGAGACCGACTGCTTTTATTGCGAAGATTGATGAAAGGTGTCGATCATGATGTGAATTTACACAATCGATTGTTCCATGCAGATTCACGTATCACATCAAGCACAAAACAACACTCAAAAATTCAATGTGGAAGATATCGAGGTGAGTGCAAGATCTATAGATGACATGGATGATAATGAAAATTCGAGATCCTGAAGGTCTGCGCTAATAATGATAAATCTTGGCATGTTTGACATTTGAGCAAGATGCATTCCATTCGTTGGATAGGTTATTCATAGTCTGGAGGATCTCGACAATGTTATCACCGAGATATCAGCTAGAATATTATGTGTGACCCTCATTTCTGCTCAGTAAATAAGAAATTATATCAGCCGGTTTCCATTTGAACATGAAGGTAAGAAAACTACTTTATCAGAAACCCCTTCCGTTGATGCTAATTCTTCAAGATACTCCCTGTTTTCTTTCAGAAATTTGTTAAAGCCTCTATTTACCAAAACGAGATCAACCACACCAGTCGATGCTTCTTCAAGCATGTCAATAGGCCTGCAATATAGTCTCCTTAACTTAGTTGTTTGTTGTGCAAGCAATAAATCTTTGAAGATCTTTTAAGTTTTAGGACATGAACGACCGCAGATACTTGGTCTGCCAATAACTGTGACAGGGAAATGTCCATCAACTATTTCCTCGAAACATCACCTACAGTCGTGATGTGCAGTAAAAACATGAACTTCATGTTCGCGTGGTGAAAGTTCAACAACAACATCCACAATCAACCGCTAGACACCACCTTCGTCAATATTTATTCCCCAGTAACTGGTTTGACCCTTTACTATCACAAAGAGTTTCCATTTGCAAAGTAGTTGTATTGCGCTCAAATAAGATCTGATACAACAAACTGTAGATAAGGAGTTGAAGTTTCACATGCAATGGTCGATGATGCACTTGAAATTAAATGTCTAAGCAGGAGGTAGGCAACTAGTTTCGGGAAGAATCTAGAACTATTGCTGCGACCCAACAGTGAAGCATGGACCTATCATGGATGATTGGCATTGTGACTGTGTCCTTTTCAAAATCTAGCATCTTTATTAGGTGGACTCAGAACCTCATTTTATTTCAATCGTTGGAGATTGCGACAACGATTTCCAAGAATGTTGCTGATGTCAACAAAGCGTGATGTACGTGCATGTGATGTGGTTAATTTTGAGGACAATTCTACTGAAGAATTTAGTGCGTAAAACACCAAAATTCTAATTGCATATCTCAGGCACCTCTCGGTCCTTATTAACCTGCGTTTGATGGATCAATCAATCAACTAAAAATAAGCACGCGGTATGCACATGCGACAGACTGGAAGGATTTTCATGTTTTTTGGCAACGAAATGATTATTGATATATTTCCTCTCCTTACTTGAGTAATTCCAGTAGTTAAAAATGCCAAAAAAAAGGGTGAATAATCCGGAGAGAATCTGGCTTAAGATAATAGTGGAATTCAATTGCGATTTAGTCATGAAGGCTTCACTTATGGAACTGTGTGCTCAGGAAATTTCCGTGCATAAAATCTGTGATTTCCCCTTAGTGGAATGAGATTTTATGTAACAAAACTTAAGTAAGGTGGATGTGCAATCAAGATTTGGTGAACATTTTCCGATCAAAAGAAAACAAAATAACTAATTTTTGATATGATTCTTAAATGAGAATCGAGAAATAAATCCTAACTTTCTAAAGATGTTGAAAAGAGAAGAATTCATCTTATGCTTTGTCGTGTACTCTAATTCTCATTCCTTAGAAAATTAGGATTGATTCGGTTCGTTTCCTCAATAACTGCAGATTTTGATTCAAGTTGTGATGGGGAAATGTTTTAGATTTAGTATTTGCAGGTTTAGCATGCAAGACAGGAAGCACAATTCAATCAATCGCAATCATAGTTTAGTTTTATTATAATTTTTTTTTCTTGGCTTGAGACTGACAATGCACCTTAAATATGTAGATCTAGTAGATGTGAAGACTTCAATCTAAATGATCATGTTGTTGTATTGTTGCAGATTTAATTCCATATCAAGGTGAAATGATGGTGGCTCAAACCAGAAATAAACTAGACCGAGAAGACATGGTTCAATCGATCGCAAAACGACACACAAAGTTCATCCAGAAAGTGAAAAATAACAAAAGTGCTAGCGTGACACTGTTCAATTGTTGTTACAGTAAAAAAGTCATTGTTTCAGCATGATTTTTTTTTTTTTTACTGTAACAACATGTAAAAGTTTCGCTGTAATAGCTTGTAAAATTTCGCTGTAACAACATGCTGTAACATCATATAAAATTTTCACTATATCACAACATGTAAAATTTCATTTTGTTTTTATTCATCTAATGTTTTATTGTTTTTACTGTTAAGCATGTTTGCAAAAACATTCATTCCTAAAATCAAAATCATCCATATTTTCTGATCCTCGTGATCGCATGAAGCGCGGAGGAGAGCATACTTATTAAAAAAAATAGAGCAAAAACGTTGTTTTATTCATTACCCTACCTACTCTATGCTAAATGAAACTTAAAGATTAGTTACATGTAGCCAAACTTTCAATGGAGCCAAGCATGCAACAGTAACAACAATATGTTTAGTGGCAATTTTTCAAATGAAAAATAGAAATTTACAAGAATAAATGAATTTTGTTGTTGTAATGGCAAACTAACTAAATAAAAACGAAATTTATCTAAACGATTACTCACTTGGAACCATTACTCGATATAGCTTTTGTAGGTGCATTTTTCCTTGCTCAGATCTTGTTGTAACTCCTCTTCATCTTCCTCAATTTTCTGCTCGAATGATTGTTCGTCATCTAATGCGTAGGAGTCTTCAGATCTTGAATCCTTGTTTGTTGTTGGAGGAGTATTTAAATCTTTAATTGTTGTCAAGATCTCCTCTTCATGAGAAGAGGAGATCCCGACTTTCACGAGGATCTGAGTAAGTAGTTCCAAGCTGACACTCATTGTTAAAACATATTGAAAATGAGGTTCTTACAACACCCAAAAAATAAAAAAATAAAAATTGAAAATCATACTTGATGAAACACATACTCTCCACAGTTGCAAAAAACACATTTGCTACAATTGAAATTCACACTATAGAGGTGGCAGGGAGAACATGAGGAGTCTCCACTCAAGTAGCTTTTATGACCCCTTACCAACACATGCACACAAACTTGTAGGAAATCAAACTAAACTTCAATCCATCGTGCTTCCCCGACAACAACACCAAAATGTTAGGCATAAATATTGTCGTTTAATTCCATTGTAGTACTTGCCCAACTATTTAATTTGTCAATCCGAGGTTTGTAGGCTTACAAAGCACACACACTATATATGCAGGACTGAAGTAGAAGTAGTCTAATCTAAATTGTTAAAATGAAACTAATCTAGGAACGCATTGAAATACTAACTAAGAAAGCAAGAAACTGCATAAGGGAAAAACAATACAACATGTGAAGAGTTGAATGATAAAATACATATGTGATCTCACACAATATATCAATCTCAAATTATATTGCAAGAGTCAAATGACAAAGCATGAAAGAATAACAAAGCTAAGAATCCTCTTCTAAGACTTCAAACTGATCTAAGTCTTATCTCTCATCTCTAACTCCAACTTCCCAAATTATCCATCACATGATGTGTCCCCCCATTATGAATTATCCATCATGAAGAGAAAGCACTCTCTTATATACATGAAAGTCTTGAAGAGTGTCATAATTACAGTTCCACTATTCTCTCAACTTATTCCTTCAAATCCTCCACTCATATCTTGGATAAGATATCCTATCAAAATCTCCATGATCTTCTCCTTTGAATATGCTTGAATGATTGTCCCAAATATTCTTCAAATCTTCAAAGCTTGAAGATGAAATTCGAATTTGAGGCTAGGTGGTAATATTTGACTTTGTTGAAATCTTCACACTCATCCAACCTTGATATATAATGAAAATATGTCATTTTTATAAGATTTAACCATAAATTCACTTATAATACTGAAATGAATACAATGGAAAATCATAAGGAAAAACCCAAGTATCATTATGGAAATGGTATGATGGAAGGTTAATGGGATGATGAAATGTAAGGAATAGTGAAGGAAAAAGAGGATATAAATGTGACATTTCTGAGGCCCAACACTATTGAAGAATCGAGTAAATGTAAAGGAAGAGTCATGCCATAAGTTGGAAGCTGAAGTTGTTGATTTTAGAAAAAAAGTAAAGAAGTGAAAAACTCACATCAAGTTCATGAACAACTCAACAATATTGGATGAAATCCTAGATAGCCAAATATCTCCAAATGATAAATCATGTCTTAAATACAACAAGAAAGCTGGACACCTTGAAGATAACACCTCTAAGAAGCATGAGGTAAGTCCTTCATTCTCAAAAGGTGAAAGAATATATGCAAGTCAAGCACCTACAAAAATTAAGGAAACCATCATAATAACAAGAAGACATCAAGAAACGAAGTTTACACCTCAGAGCAAATTCAGAAGAGAGACACCTTCAAGGTGGACCCCAAAGAAAATGTATGAAAATATTTTTCATGGTCATTGATTCTCATGTAATGAATATGGTCACAAAGATTTGGATTGCAGACATTACACAAGGAAAGATGTTGGGAGGTTCCATAACACCGTAAGATGTTGGATATGTAATCAAGTGGGGCACATTGCTTCTCATTGTCACACCATGATTTGTTATAGCTGCAATGGGTTTAGCCACAAAGCTCAAGATTCCTGGAATTCAAGAAGACAATCAATGAGCATGACAAGAAGAGCATAGGTAATGTTAGCACTCCGTATTTAGACTAGGTTGCATTAGGTAAAACACAAAGGTAACCTTTTCAGCCTACTTTAGATTGTATTCTAACCTATACAATCAGAGAGGGCTCTCTCATGGTCAGTATGACCATTCATTCTCACAAATATTTGGTAGTAGGCACTCAGAGGTTAGATTTCTGATATAGGACGGGTTTTGTTTATGTTTAAAAGGTGGGAAGACAGTCAAGAGGGGAGCACCATTGGGAAATGGAGTCAGAGCCTGAAGCTCAAGGACTTATAGCTAATGCAGGTTGAAACCTCCCTAAAAACACTAAGGCGACGTAAGAAATGTGTTTAACAGATTATAATAATAAAGTCATTTTGAAAAGGGAAATTAGCCCATTGCAGGGGGGAGCATCTAGCAAAGGATGAATTCTCAGCTGCAACTTTAGAAGAATGAAGACAATAGGGAAGGTTACCCAACATAGCATATATCAAATGATGAATTATGAAAATAATAACCATTTACACATTAACATATAATCCACTACAAGAGAAGCTTCTAACATTGGATGAATCTCCACATGTAGTTTAAGAGGAATTAACACATAGTACTGATTAATGGAATAGAGCATCAAGCGGGGATGAATTATGAGACAAAATCAGAAACACGTAACAAGCATCATCTACTATTAGAAGAACATCAAATATTGATGAATTCCTATCACTTACTCTTAGATCAAATGACATATGAAAAACAAAAATAAACAAGAAGAAAAGATTGAACAATGGTACGTGATGAATCTTAGATTCCCAGCAAAAAATATTTCTACATTTAACTTCCAAAAAGTTTCAAAGTCTTTAAAAAACATTTTGCAATAGCCTGTCTCCTGAATGAGAGTCCAACCCTGTTTCATTCAAAATTACAAAATATATGGACCACTCCATCTGAGTAACCATTCCCTATCTTCTCGGATACGCATTTGATCTAGCCACTAAAAATAAAACCCAATTAATGGAAAAGTGGAAAGGCTGCCAAGCATCTCGCACTGTTGGAAGGCTGATGGAATTGATTCCTCTGCATTTAGAAACTGACTGCCATCGAATATGGAAATGTTGGTTAAACTTCCTTGAAATATGGAATGCTAGAACTGCCATTTGCCTCATGTGATAAAACAACTAGGATTCTCTACCATTTGTTTCTAACTACACATCTTTTGAAGGAGGGAGATGACACACACTTCCTGTCAAGATGCTTTGCTGGTTCATTCTCCTTGACACATGTAATACTCTACTAAACATCGGTGATGCTAACACTGCCTAGACTCTTTCCTTGGAAGGGGAAAACACTACAATACCACCATGATTTGAAACTGAGAATTAGGAAACCAAGCTATTTGTAAAATGTAAACAAGCTCAATGTCAAACGATCAACTATTTGCCCTTGAGAATTGACAGTGAGAATTTGGTGTTGTCTGAAAATTGGCATTGGATGCTAAGTGCTCCCAATTTGACATCTTAATGACAGATTTTGGTATCCGACATTCTTGTTGGCCTTCACGGTACTTTTGAAATCATTTATTCGAACTCCATTTGTCCATTAATTTCTGATCTCTTACTAAAAATAATTAAATTACAGAGGCAGAACTAAACTGTGAGCAAAGGCTCACTTGATTGCATTATAGAAGCCAACCATTACATTTAAATAGCAAAAATAACTTTGAACTGACCTCCTACAAAGGTGGATCTGAAACCACCAGCAAACCCTAATTTGGACAGGCACACAACAACCCACAATCACTTAGTTACATAAATCTTAACTAAGTATCCTAATTTCTACATTATTCCAACACTCCCCCTTAATGGAGAAATGGATTTTCTACCACACCTAGCAAGTCTCTGCAAATTTCAAATTTTGCCTTTCCCAGAGGCTTAGTGAAAATATCAACCATATTTTCATCGGTGTTACAATAGATTAAGTCAATCTCTTTTGACTGTATCTTTTCTTGGAAAAAATGATGCTGAATTTCAATGTGCTTAGTTCTGGCATGATACATAGGGTTATTAGCAAGTTTGATTGAGCTTTGATTATCACAATTGATAATTGTGGGTGCCTTTTGTTCTTCTCCCATGTCTTCAAGAATTCTCCTCATCCAAACAGCTTCACATGTAGTACTACACAAGGCTTTGTACTCGGCTTCAGTTGTAGACAAATAAATAGTTGGTTGTTTCTTACTGCTCCATGATACGACCCTTGAACCAATTCTAAAGGCATAACCTGTGGTTGAATTTCTGTCACTAAGATTTCCAGCCCAGTTAGAATCAGAATATCCTACCAACGTAACATCAAATTCATCAGTATATTTAATACCAAAATCAATAATTCCTTTCAAATAACGAAGGACTCTTTTTGCTGCTTTCTAGTGACTCTCATGCGGCTTAGCCATGAACTGACTAAGGATGCTGATTGAGTAGGCAATATCTGGCCTGGTTGTGGTGAGATAATTCAGACTTCCCACCAGTTGTCAATACAGAGTTCCATCCAATTCTTTGGTCTCATCATCACTACAGAGCTTAACATTCTGTTCTAATGGAGTAGGCATCACCTTACATCCATTCATATCAAATCTCTGAAGAAATTCCCTGGTATATTTGCTTTGTGTAACCAGTGTCACACCATTTTCTTTCCATACTTCAAGACCCAGACAATAATGTAGTTCTCCAAGATCCTTCATTTCAAAAACTTGTGATAAYTRCTTTTTGATTTCATCAATTAGCTTAGAAGCATTTCCTGTTATGATTAGATCATCAACATAGAGAGAAATCAAAACAATATGTTCTTTTTCATCTTTCTTAATATAGAGATTTGGATCATTCTTACTATTCACAAATCCTTTTTGCAGAAAGAAATTGTCTATCTTGTCATACCATGACCTGGGTGCCTGTTTTAATCCATATAGAGCCTTTTTCAATTTGCATACCAAATGTTCCTGTCCCT
>JZKD02S2263939.1:230276-256605 GCA_000966675.3 Picea glauca
AGGAGGAAGTTCAAGAAATGAGTGCCCCATAATGCCCTCGGATCTAAGGGCCCTCTGCTGATATTTACTTTAGATAGTACCAAATAAAACCACACCCTCGAAAAAATTAAGAGAATTGCAGAGACTCGATATAGAAACGGATGAAAACACGGGGATTTAGACTCATATTCACGATTCTTCTTAACATTGTTTGTTGCACAGAAGCCTCCTTGATTACGGTGGTAAACAACTTCATGAAGCTCCTATTCTCTTCGTCAATTGCCCTCAAGATCTGTATAGGAATAGGATTCCATGGAAACATAATCACAACCTCTGCTCTTGCAGTCATTCAAGATCTGTGTAGAGTCCTAAGAAACCATCTCACTTGATCTTCGGTGTTTGCATCTTACATATTAACAGTTGGTCAATGTTGTGACAAAGTAAACCCGAGACTGATGATGAGCACCTTTACATTTTCAAACTGAACACCGGGCTGAGCTCTTTTTAGAACACTTGTGCAACCCATTTTAAACTTGACATCTGGAAGCTATCTTCAACATTGCTGTTAATGTTTCTTACAAAGAGAGTCTTCGAAGGATGTTCCCCATAAAGATACTTCTCAAAAATAGAACCATTTGATCCACCTTGCTGAGAAGTTGAAACCTTTCTAAAGACATCGTTTGCAGAAGATGAATACGGCATGTAGCTTGACATTGGAGCAGACGAAAGCACGAGATTTACATTTTGATCAAGAGAATCTTTTCGGTGGTTAAGAACTTCAAGACATGTGCCTCTTATCCACCGAAACAATCGGCTTTCGGTGGTTAACTAGTCGTTTTACAGACCAATTTAACCACCGAAAGCTGAGATTTCAAATTTTGAAGGCCAAGACTCACAAAAATGAATTTTTTGACTCATTCTATCTCCCAAAATGACGGTGCTATTTTGGGAGATAATAGGAACCACTCTCGTATGGTGGGAGAGAAAGCTTCAGGACATAAGTGAGTGCGGTAAGATTATTTCCTCATGGTCGTAATTTAAATCAGTGATAAGGAAGCAATTTTATCCATTAGGGTATTTACATAAAGCAATGAAGGAATGGAAAACTTTAAGGCAAGGTAAAGGACAAACTGTACAAAGTTTCACATAATAATTTAGAAAGAAATCTCTTGCATTGAACATTCCTTTGGATTCTTATGAAACTTTAATGAATTATATTGGTGCACTTCACAATTATATTTGACATACTTTGATTTTGTTTAACCCCACTAGTCTTGAGAAAGTTTGTGTGCAAACCACTCACCTTGATAACAGGGGGGAACATGTTCAAGAAGATCCCATGAATAAACCTTCTAATTTCCCACAAAAGACTTTTAATAATTTTAAAAGGAAGGACAAGAAGACTTCTATAGTGACGAGAGAAGGAGGAAAACCATCTTGCAGTCATTGTAAGAAGAGTGGTCACGATGAAGAACATTGTTGGAAACTACATCCAAAAAGGAAACCGAAACAGTTCGACATAAAGAGGAAGACAAAGGCCGTTGCTACAATGCAACAAGATCTTGGTTCCAATTCAAGAGATGAAGGAAAGATCACAACAGTTGGAGTCCAAGGTAAAGATTCTCTTCATGCTAGTTCAAGTTCCAATGATGAATCTAATGTTGATGAATGAAAGATGAATGCCTTATTTCATATAATAGTTGTATCTAAACATACTAAGATAAATACATTATTTGATCCGGGTTCCCAAGTAAACTTAATATCTGAAGCACTTGTCAAAAAGATGGGTCTTGAAACGAAAACACATCCGAATCCTTATCCTCTTGGTTGGGTATGTGATAAAAAAAAACTTAATGTCACCAAACAATGTAGGATCAGATTTTCTATTGCTTCAAAATTGATTGATGAAGTGGATTTGGATGTTGTACCACTTGATATATGTGGCATAGTGTTGGGAAGTCCTTACGTTTATGATAGGAAAGCAGTCTTCTTTCATCATGAGAACAAATACCACATTACTAAAGGGGGAGTGGAATATATTGTTAGATCTCACAACATGAGGGTAAATAAAATACTTTTTAGTGCAGGTCAAATGAAAAGACTGATAAACACTAATAAGAGATATGTACTCATGGTCATCAGAGAGAAATATGTTGGGACATTCAATGTTTTCCAAGGGTTTGATCCATCTCATAATTTTTTTTTTAATTGATATTGTTTCTAAGTATGATGATATTTTTCAGGAACCAGATGGATTACCTTCTAAGAGGGAAATCCAACATGAGATACATCTTTAGCAGGATTCTCCTCTTCCTAATGTTTGCATGCACAAGATGTCAGTTGTGCAGATGACAGAGATCAAGAAGCAAGTACATGGATTATTGGATCAAGGGGTCATCAGGCCCAGTTCATCTCCTTGTGGTTCTCTGATCATGATGGTGCCAAAGAAGGATGGCACATGGCGAATGTGTGTTGATTACCGATATTTAAATAAAATCACAGTGAAAAATCGATACCCTCTTTCTCACATAGATGATTTACTTGATCAATTGAAGAATGTTGTCTATTTCACTAAGTTGGATTTGTGCAGTGGATATCATCAAATCAGAGTCGCAAAACATGATGCATGGAAAACTACCTTTAAAACCAAGCATGGATTGTTTGAGTGGTTAGTTATGCCGTTTGGGATTTTTAATGCTCCAACAACTTTCATGCATTTGATGAATGATGTATTCATTCCTTTCCTAGATGACTTTGTGATTGTATATTTAGACGACATTCTTTCTTTTAGTGGGACTTGGGATGAGCATGTGAGACATGTAAAACAAATATTGAATACTTTGCAGAGGGAAAATATGTATGTAAAACTGTCTAAATGTGAATTTGGAAATACTGCACTTGTGTACTTAGGTCATATTGTAGGAGGAGGACAATTAAAAATTGACCCTTCCAAAATGGATGTAATTATAAATTGGCCTGAGCCAAAAGTTTAATTGAAGTCCGAAGCTTCTTAGGTACAGTCCAGTATTGGAGGAGATTCATTCCCAACTTCTCCTTTATAGTAGATCCTTTGCATGCCTTAACCAGTGTGAAGAACACTTTTCAGTGGGAAGGAAAGCAACAAAAAACTTTCAATATTTTTAAGGAGAAGATCAATACCGCACCAATATTAGCACCGTCGAATCTTCAACAACCTTTTGAGATCGAGACAGATGCCAGAGGATACGCCATGGGTGAATTATTGATGCAATTTCGTAAGCCTATATGTTACCACTCTGAAACTTTTAACCAAGTTGTTGTTAACTATCCTACATATGATAAAGAGTTGTATGCATTAGTACAGAGCGTAAAGAAATGGAAGAACTACTTGTTATGGAAGGAAAAAATCATACATACAAATATCCAACCCTTACAGTATCTTCAAGCATAGACCAAATTGCAACAATCTTGACATTACATGTGGATGGGTTTTCTACAACAATTTCACTTGGTAATCAATTACAAAAAGGGTACAAGTAACAAGGTAGGATACAAGTAACGAGGTAATTTACACATTAATTAATAACACTAAGAATATAGAAACAAAACAAAAATAAACCTTTCATGTATATGTGATGAATTATATTACGTACCCTACGATCTGGGTGAGACAAGTGTTTGAAAAACCATTCAATACCTTCAAGTTCACCAACAACAATATAAAAAAGAGAATATTTGTCCTTGATCCTTTCTGAAGGGGTTGTTGTGACTTCTCAATTAGAGGTACATCATGAATATCATCAAAATTACCATCCATTGGAGAAAATGTGTCCTGGATCAATATATTTATACCACCATTCTCAAAAGTACCATTATCTGTGTCATCTTATTCCATGGGACTAACTTGATCTCCAATATTCCCTCCATATTCCTAATTGTGTACAACAATATTTCTAATACTACTTGGCACATTCCCAAGATCACAATTAGGACACCCTTTCTTTACAATTACAATAAATCAAATGATATTTTTTTATGTAATGAATATTGAAAGGATAGAAATTTCTACGAATATAATCAATACATATGTAGTTAACCTTGTATGTTGATTCATTGCCCAAGTCCCAGAATCTCAAAAACTCAAAGTACTTGTAAGTCTCCCACACCTATGATTGATTTCAAATGCATGCAAGATATATTGATACCATTTAATTTGATATTGAGTGTGTGTGTGTATTTGTATTATAGTCAACAATGTTTGTAATTTTTCTTTCAAAATTACCCTGACTCATTCTCACAATCATTTTTTTATTTTCCAAGGTACAAAGCCCGACCGAGAAAACCCTTGAGTACTTCCCCTCATTTAGGGGATGGAAAGTTTTCATTAATTCTAAAAAATCCCAAGTCCATTGTTAAAAAATGATACAAATCTACTTGAGTGTACTTATAAAAATGCACGACAAGTTTTGTAGAAGTTTTATTTATAATAAATAATATCTTATCTATAAATATTAATTTAATTTTCTTATCAAAAGTGATTTATAGAAAAATATACCAATATAACCCTAAATTATTTAAAAAAAGTCACTTGCTTCCAAGGGTTTCCTCAACATGAGCATGCATTACATGGCTTCCAATCCCTAGTGTCCATTCCTATTAGTGTGCATTCCTCAAAAAATCATTTCAACTTTGAACTTGTAAATCCATGGTTGTAATTGAAACAAGGACATCCTCTACCATGGGTGCATCAGTTGAAATGAGTAGTTACCATGATGAAAAGTTCATTGTAAGCAAATTCCAAGAGTGTTGTATCATGTTGTCATTGATGTTAAAGGGTTGATTTCTTGTCATAGTAATGTGTTTTGTATCATTGATTTATTGATTGATGGATTATGTTATCATTGATGTAATTTATGTCAAAGGATTGATGTAATTGATGTCAAGTGGTGTCATAGTGATGTGTTGGTTGATAGGAAGAAGTTGTATCATTGATGTCATGTCATGGCTGATAGTAAGTACCAAATGTATGAACTTCAAAGTGGTTCCCTTATGGTGAAATCCCCCATGGGAAGATTCTTTGTGAAGTCCAAATGGTTAAGTGGTTGAGTCATCCTAGACGTGTGGTTAAAGAGCCCAATGATTGGTTGTGGAATAATGTAATGAAGATAAGTGAATTTGTAAGTGAGACTATTCTAGATGGGTAGTGCTTGTTATGCCATTTTCAGTGATATGTGGAACATCAAATAACTCCTCACGGTTAGAGAGTTATGTTCTTGTGAAGTTGGAGAACCCTCATGTGTCATATGGAAGCCCCTATAAGGTCAAAGAAGTCAAATTATTATAGAAGATCCCAGAAGAAGGTTGACTAGTCAAGGTGGTTAGTCATGGGTTAAGTTGTTGCAATAAGAAATTAATTAAAAATAAATTAGTTGCAACTAGAAGTGGAGAGTTTACTATTTGTAGATAAAGTGGTTATAAGTGGACAAGTTGTTATAAGTTGGTTAGACCTAAAAGAATGAAGTTGGTTAGATGGTAACCCGTGGAAGAAGTTACTTGGAGAAGTATAAATAAAAGAGAAAGGGTCTCTTATGTGTGAATCTCTTGAGCATATTGAAGATATATTTTTGGTGAAAGATTCATTGTAGGTACTCATGGACAAATCAAAAGTTCCGTAAGTATGAGGTTTGACAATGAAAATTTTGGAGGTTCAAAAACCCTTAGTATGAAGTAGTACATGTGATGCAGTGGGATGGGGCACGTACATACCCAGGATGAACAAGGCTAGGGCACATATACTTGAAAAGGCCGAGAAAAGGTTGAGTATATGCTAATGTCATGTTCTTGAAGTATGAAGCAAGTTCCAAATCAACATTCTATAGGTTCAGATCTACTACATAGGTTCTTATATGGTTACATATTGTCTTGATGTTCACATTTTCTCATGGCAAGGTGAATGATTAAATAATTCTTTGTATGGTTGTATTGATGTTTGAATATGGTAGTTGGTTGGTTGAGTAGTTCAGTTTTGACATGATTGAGATATATTTATGATCTATGATGGTGTATGCATGAGTAACATGCATAGGTTGTTGGATGGTGTAGATTTTTTTTGTTGATGGTACATGTTGGGAAGTGATAGGCTAGTTGTAGTGACAGGTCATAAGTGGATGTGACAGAGGCAACATGTGTCTAAAGGGATAGACGTTTGAAGTTTCAGAAACCCTAGTTTCTAAAGGTGTACATAGGCCAACAAAAGGAAGAACGTGTAGATCTGTGTGTTGTAGTATAGGCAGGTCACATACATACGTTTGTTTTAGTATATACATGTCGCGTACCTGTTGACATATTTGATTCTGTTTATGAGATAGGTCTTAGACTTGAGGATTGAATTCTTCTTCTCAGTTGGTGTTGAGATCTGTAGGTTGGGTCTTGCAATGAGAGTTGGTGCTCTCTTTGAGTTGGTGCTCTCTTTGAGTTGGTGCTCATTTCAATTGGTGTTGACAAACCCCAAGGATTGTAGTCTGTAATACAAAAGAAACTTATACATATATCTTGTGTTCTTTATGGCCGTGATGGTTTATTGATGATGTATGCTCCTGAGATATGTTTACATAAAAACAACTAGTTGTAGTAATGAATAATGAGTAAATGGTGATTTCTAACTAAGGTGTTTTGTTATGGTGATTTCTTTGAGGACACTTGCGTGCAAGTGATCTGGTTATGGTACATGGTGATTGAATTTTGATTATGGATTATACATGATGATGATGTTATGGTGTGATTTATTTTTTTCTATATATATGTATTGACAAATGCTATTGATGAGTTTACCTGAGCGTGTAAGAGACATGACAAATTATGGATGCTGATGGTATCAATGGACCTCCTTGGACTCCAGATTGAGTCAGGGAGTGGATTATATTTGGTTTGAGTATTCATTTACGCATATGTGACATATGATTGATTTAGTATGATTGTGTATATTTATCAGTGACAATGTTTTTTCAATGTATGTAGGTTGACGATGCTTGCTAATCAGACTCACATAAGGAGTAAAAGGGCCATGCACATAAACTAGATATTGATGGAGAGGTGTAGTCGCGTCCCTATCACCGCCTACTAGCACTCCTGTCGTGGATCGAATTTTAGGTTAACGATTATGTAGTTCGAGAGATCCACGATGTCACGAGGGAAGATTAAGACAGTCACTCATGAATATTTCTA
Source organism: Picea glauca (assembly GCA_000966675.3). Lineage (NCBI taxonomy): Eukaryota > Viridiplantae > Streptophyta > Pinopsida > Pinales > Pinaceae > Picea > Picea glauca. The sequence continues at coordinate 237,459 of JZKD02S2263939.1, forward strand.
AGGGGTGCGCAATAAGGTAGAGTCCTTATTCCTTATATGCCTTTAGTCTCTCACAAGGTTGCCCGAGTGGAGTGTTAACTCCAAGGGTTGGAAAAAATACCAAAACCAATCGAAAGTGAGTGACACCCTTGGAGTACGGAGGTGTGTCTAGAAGGGCACATTACGTAATTTAAAAACTTAAGTCAATAAATCTAGGTGGCCTAGAAAACAATGAATTAAATTGACCTTGTTAGATTAAAATAATTACTTAAGGAGTGAATCTATTAATTATAAATCCTAATAAAATTCAAAACCGAAGTCTAAATTTTAGTTAGGAGACTAAATCAAATTTATTAATTAAATTAAGATTTGAGACAAATCAAATTAAGAATTAAATTAGTGAGAAAATCTAAATATACAATAAAATACACATGTGTGCATGAAATTAATAATTTGGATTTTTAAATTAGGAGAAATAATAATAGGAGAGATTAGGAGAACACTCGGAAAAGAATCTTGAGACAACCTACCTCTAGTCTAACTAGAAGAATAATCCTAATCAAACTATAACTAAGATCTAGTTAGGAGACACTCATTTAATGATAATCTAGGGAATAAAGGGACAACTAAGAGAGAAAATAAGAACACATGGGAGGATGTGAGGGAATTTGAATTTTTAATTAAAATAAAAACTTGTAGTTACTTCTGCAACTTGGGGAGAGAGTGACAAGTGTGTGGGTGAATAATCCTAATTTAATTAATTTAAAAGTTAATTAAATTGTGCATGTGGACATGTGTCAGTGAGGAAAATTCTATAAAACAAATGGTATAGATGGGAAATATATCACACTTGTTATTGGTAAAGTTATGCTTCCAAAATAATTTTAGAACTGTGTTTTACTTGTTAGAGTTGGGAGACCAAGTTTGAGGATAGAGTGGTAGCTCTCCCTTGCTAGGCAAACTTGGTGCTATAGTATTTCTGGTTTTGTGCTTGGCCCCTTTGTGACTTGGGGGGATAACATGGAAGAAGAGTACCCATAGAATTGGTTGGGAGGTATCGATGAAGTCTCTGTGATTATCAAGTGGCAGGACGAAAGGATTGCCAGTTGCCGAGAAATATCTCCAAGTCCAGATTTGTCGGTTACAATATTCTTATTTGAGATTTGAATTGTAATACAATTGGATTATATGTATAATCAATTTTTATTTTTATTATAATTTCTATAACTGTATTAAAACTCCGATATCAAAATTTGCAAGTTAAATTCATAATGTGATTTCCTTACCATGTGATCACTGCCTTAACTCCTTATTCATGCTTGGGGAGATCTGTGGGTGCGTGACCATACTTCTATATGTGTGACCATAGAATTTTTTCCCTTAGGAAACTTTCTTGAACTCTTAACCTCACTTTCTTGAGAAGTCTCTTGAAATCTAGTGCCATCGATGAAGATGGAATCATTGATGATTTTCTATCTGCTGCCATTTCTTGATAGTCCCTCCTTACTACTATCTTTTCCTTTCCTAAAAATATTCCTCCTTGTAAGGAGATTCCCACTTCTAATATTATCTTATTAAAAAGTTACTTGTCCACCGTAGAAAATTCTTTTTAAGTGATGTGTTTCATCCTTAATCTTCTCATGTTTTATATGTGTAAGCCAACTTGTAGGACTTATTCTAAATTTTTAAATTGGTTTAATCCTGTTTAGTACCTTTAATATGGACTTGTAAAATAATTTGAAGTCCCGATATATACACATTACTTGCTGTGAAGGGATCATATGTAGCCTTTGTATATGGATGGAAGGGTTGGTGTAGTCCTCTTTTATTGTTAATTTTTCGTTGATCTTCTATATAAATTTAAATGGATATATAAGTGGGGTAGTATTAGAATGTTATGTATGATGTAAAGAATTATTGATCTTCTTGATTTCTCAAGTTTATAACAATAGGTAAGGTATCCGAATATTCTTATTGCTTAATTCTCTCTCAAGTTAAAAAAAAATGGATTTGCAGTAGCTTACATACTTAGTATTGTTTTATAATTAAATTTTTAGTCCTTAAGAGCTACTACAATAGTATAGAAAACCTTAAGTAATGTCTATGAAGTTGATCTTATTAGGGGCCTTATTTGGGTCTGTATTCTAGAATTAATTTACTTTTGCTTTTCTTTCAAAGGTTGAATTCTTATGGGATTCTTAGTTAGAATAGTAATTTACATTGAATTCCAGTTATAGTAAAAAGAGAAAGGGGCTTCCAGTTAAATGGAACATAGTTGGGTTATATGTAATTATTCTTGGCTACATATGCTTGAAGAAAATGATAAATGATGGTTGACTTAAATGAAGCTGAGTAGTAAAATTCTAACGATGATTAGAAAATATTTATAGTTGTCACATAGATTGTTCATATGCTCTCGTGGATTGTAAGTTCTTATGTATTTTCTCTTACTCAACTTTGTGCTTGTTTCATCGAATTATTGATTAAGCTTTTAATTACTCTATTGAATTATAAAGAATCAATGGTTGAATGGTTGATAAATCTATATGAAACTGTTGGCTTATGTTTGAATTAATGGGATTTAGACACCTTCTTTCTCCTCAGAATAGTCGCCAGTCTTGAGACCTTAAGTGGTCAAAATCAATCGAATGAATCCTGGACTTGAGTGTTGATTATGTGTCTTGGAGTTCCTAACCATGCAGGATAGGTTGGGCAGGTAGTTTCCTTATGTTATTATTTGTGACATGGTCGATTGAATATTGTGATGATGCTTCAGTTGAGTGTGATGAATTAGTTGGTAATTATTAATGTATGTTGTTACGCTTGTTACTTGTTGCAATGTTTGTGAAAAAAATTATCTACCTTTTTGTTTCACTTTTATTCGTCATAACAGATGGGTTGTTACACCCTCTCAGTGTGGCCGGTGTGTCCAACAATTGGTATGAGAGAAGGCCTTCACTATAAGAATTAACAAGCTTGAAGGAGATCCATGGACACACAAATGGATGATTAAGCTCCCATCTTTGATGAGACGAATTATTCAACATGGAGAATATAAATGAAAGGGTATTTGAAGGAAAAAGGTGCAGATGTTTGGAACACATTTGTTGGTGGATCAGTTCCCTTAAAGAATCAGTCAAAAGGTGCATCCCAAAAAGAAGAAAAGAAGAACAATGTAGTAGCACTCAAGATCATCTTAAATGGACTCTCAGGTTCTATCAAAGAATGCATAGGACAACATTCCTTTGCCAAGGACCTATGGCTGAAGTCAGAGAAGGATATCAAGACAAAAGAAAAGACACCGAAGACAATTCCATCAAGGACAATGAAGGTAAAGACTCTCCAAAATCCTCTGATTGCAATAATTCTAAGTGTGATGATGTTGAATGTTCTCTTACAAATGAAGAAGAATATTTAGAATTAGTTTGTGTAGAATCAACTGACAGTTATCTTATAGATGAAGAGGAAGATTTGTTGAAGCTTAAAGATGATGCTTTATCTGAGTTGGATGATGTTAGCTATGAAATATAAAATAGTTCAACTTCTTTTGAGTATCTTGAAAAATACAGTAAGGAAGACCTAGAAAAGTACCCAAGGTATAGCATGGCACTAAAGTGAATTCTCAAAGAACAAGAAGAAAGTAAAAAGACTCAATTAGAAGGAAAGGAAAAAGAGATCAAAAGAATAAATAATGCAATAATTAATAAAGCAGAAGAAAATAATAAGGTAGATGATGAGCTTAGAAAAAGTCTTGAATTTAATGTCAATCCAAAGACCCAAATTGAAGAAGCCAAAATGATAGAGGAACTATTGAAGAATCAAGTAAATGTAAAGGAAGAGTCATGCCACAAGTTGGAAGCTGAAGGTATTGATCTCAAAAATAAAGTAAAGAAGTCAAACACTCACACTAAGTTCATGAACAACTCAACAGTCTTGGATGAAATCCCAGATATCCAAATATGTCCAAATGATAAATCGGGTCTTGGATACAACAAGGAATATGGAAAATTTGATGATAACACATCTAAGAAGCATGAGGTAAGTCCTTCATTATCAAAAGGTGGAAAAAAAGATGCATGTCAATCACCTACAAAAATTAAGGAAACCATCAGAAGAACAAGAAGACATCAAGAAACCAACTTTACACCTCAAAGTAAATTCAGAAGAGAGACACCTTCAAGGTGGACACCAAAGAAAATGTATGAAAATGTTTTTTGTGGTCACTGATTCTCATGTAATGAATATGGTCACAAAGATTTGGATTGAAGGAATTATGTAAGTTAATATGTTGGAAGGTTCCATAACACTGTAAGATGTTGGATATGTAATCAAGTGGGACACATTGTTTCTCATTGTCACACCATGAGTTGTTACAACTGCAATGGGTTTGGCCACAAAGCTCAAGATTTCTGGAATTCAAGAAGACAGTCAGTGGGAAAGAAAATAAGAGCACATGTAACTTGGAAGGAAGACAAGGTTGAAATTATGGAAGCTCAAAGTACAGAGAAACAAGGACACCTTCATAAGTGGATGAAGAAGAATGAATAACCATAACAAAATGGAAGCCATGAGGCAAGCTCAATCGTTACATTTTCTGAAGTATACATGGGTTCCTATGGAAGTATTGCATACATATGCAAGGTGATCTATAGAAAGGTCGTGTACATATGAGAGCTAATTGAGGAAAAAGGCATGTACATGTGGTAAAAGCCTCAAGAAGAGGGTTGTATAGATGATTTGCAACATGGTTTTATTGTCTAACATTGTTTATGCATGATCTAAGATGTGTTGGTTCAACTTTTCATGATTATATGTTTGTTTAATGAATGTATGGTGATAATATGTCGTTGAGTGTTGGAGCATATGCTTGATGCCTATATTGGATGCATGGTACTAACCCTAGAGTGTGGATTGAGGCATTTTTCTACTAAGGAACAATGTTGGTAATGTATTTTCTCAGTGAAGTTATGACATGTTGAATATAGGATATATCATGTTGATGTGATGATAGCTACAGGTATATCATTTATCTATTGAGGTACACTTTTGGCACATGAGGTACTATTGGTTGCGTAATACTTGTTGTAGAGAATGGTTTTTTTAGGCATATTTGTTGTAGTACATGGCTAGTACATAAGTGAGTTCCATTGATATATCCTATGATGTATTGTTAGAGGCATATGTGTTGGATGTCTTGGTGCATGCATTTGGCATGTGGTTGAGCTACACATTGGGACATGTAGTTGATGAGTTGATGAGATGGTGATGTTGTATATAGCTTGATATATAGTTCATGCATGATTGGTACATACTTGATTGTTTGATTAGAATCACTTCCTAGTTATATCATTGGCTCATAGATTGATGTGGCATATGTGTATGGATATCTTTACTGTGGTACATCTTATTGAGGCTTGGTTCATGGTTGATGCACTTTTTGATGGTATATGGTACATGATTGATGCTTGATGGTTGAGATACATTTTCTTGGATTGTGTCACTTGGTTTATGATAGAGGCATATCATGTGTGATATAACACTTGTTTGAGGCACATGGTTGGCATATTGTATGGGTGATGATGTTATTGGTACATTGATAGAGGCACTTGTTGATGATCTTGATATATTCTTGGTACACTTTTGGCACATATTCTTGGCATACATACTTCAATGATGAGATCTTATTATGTGGTTTTGATGTACATAGTTGATGTGCATAGTTGTCACATGGTATGGAACAAGATGTACATGGTTGATTCATTGTTGACATATCTTTTGCTTCATGGTTGATGCATGAGATAATATTCGTCATTAGCATACACTTGATGTATTGTATGGCATGAGTTTAGATGGTTGATGCATGGAAAGGTCCAAGGATAATCATAGGAAGAGAAAATAATTCTTGAGCAGTTGATCTATGATCTGGTTTAGAAACAACATTTGCAGTAGAATCATATTGTAGTGGTAGAATATTGTTCATCTTCCAGAGAAGATATGGGGAGATATACCCACAAGGGGAGTTATTCTTCTTCCCATTATTGGTTACATATGTATTATTCCAGGTGGAGAGATGATTTGCATCCATGTTACTAGAATTGCATCAGAGTGATATCCCTTGTCCAAAGAGGGATAGATCATTCATATAGTGGAGAAAAAAACAAGGAGAGCATCCTACAGGACAATGCATCTAGGAGGAGAATCCTCACGACTAGTTCAGTCAAGGGGAGCAACCCCGAAGAGATATACCCTTTTCCATTGATGTCAAATGGGGAGAGATAGTCTACAAAAAGTTCTAGATCAACATTCTATAGGTTCATATAGAGGTTCCAGAAGTTCAAAAAGAGGTTCGTGAAGTATAAAGCAAGTTCTAGATCAACATTCTAGAGGTTCGGATCTACTGCAGAGGTTCTAGTATGGGTACATATTGTCTTGATGTTCTGATTTTCTCACAAGATGGTGAATTCTTGAGGCATTATTTGTATGGTTGCATTGATGTCTGAATATAGTAGCTGGTTGGTTAAGTAGTTCAGTTCTGACATGATTGAGAGATATCTATGATATGTGATGGTGTATGCATGAGGAACATGCATATGTTGTTGGATTGTGTAGATATTTTTGTGGATGGTACAAGTTGGGAAGTGATAGGCTGGTTGCAGTAATAGGTCACAAGTGGATGTGACAGAGGAAAAAAGTGTTTAAAGGGTCATAAGTTTGAAGTTTTAGAAATCCTAGTTTCTAAAGGTGTACGTAGGTTGACAAAAGGAATACCACATACATCCACATGTTGTATTATAAGTAGGTCACGTACATACACATGTTTCATTATAGATAGTTCACGTATGTATTGACAAATTGGATTATGTCGACAATATGGGTCTTGTACTTGAGTATTTGATTCCTCTTCTTAGTTGGTGCTAATATCTACAGGCTAGGTATTGCAATGAGAGTTGGTGCTCTCTTTGAGTTGGTTTTCATTTCAGTTGGTGCTGATAAACCCCAAGGATTGTAGTCAATAATACAAAAGAAACTTATACATATATATTGTTTTCTTTGTGTTCTTTATGGTGATGGTTTATTGATGATGTATGCTGCTAAGATATGTTTACATAAAAGAAACTAGTTGTAATAATGACTAATGAGTAAATGGTGACTGTTGACTAAGGTGTTTTGTAAATAAGTGTAAAATATGCTTACACTGATTCACCCCCCCCAGCCATCAATGTGGTTGGTGTGTCCAAAAAGGAGTGTGCTGAAGCATGGAGAGACATAAAAAATTGTCCAATAAGCATGCTAAATATCCTTAGAAGAGCAGAGGTTTTTGACTTTATGTTTGGAATCTTCCATTTCAAAAATGATGAGATTGATACGTCCATAGCTAATTATGATGGCATATCTATGGAACTAAAAATATTTGGCTGGGGTGTTTACCTAGATGTTGATTTTATTGCAAGACCAAAAACAATTCCACGTAGAGGGGGAGTAACATTTAACTCCAAAAAAACCCCAAGGTAGAAAAGATGGAGATGTCTAGTAAAATATGTGGGAAAAAGGTATCTATTCCCAGGAATGGTTTAAGAATGCTATATGTTCCCTAGGGACTATACAAGTCTTTGATTCAAATTTTCCTTAGGACAATTATGTATCATTGTAAGACTGATATTTCTAGTGATTGCATGAGGATAATCATTTATTGGGCCGAAGATAGGATCATATATGCCTCTCATCTATTGGCTAAAAAAATGAATCATGCCCTTGAAGAAAGTAAGAAAAGAAGATTAAGTTCAATTTCTTGGCCACACTATAAAAAAAATATTGATTTATATCGACCCAGTGATCAAACAAGCCCTCTTAAAACGTACATTAGGAGATCAAAAAACAAATAAACCCATTGAGGAAGTACCTGAATAGACATCACTTGATGGTGTGGAAATCACTTCTAATACTATTTCTGAAGATAAATTTAATGTTGTTAGAACTTTAAGAGACCTACACGAACCTATGAATAAAGTTGAGGAGCAAGGAGGTATGGACCATTATATGGAAAATTGAAATTATAATATTAGTGTTACTTCAGAAACTATAATTGATAGAATTCCTCCTAAAATGGAATTAATTGAGCATAATGTCCCTATTATGGGCCTCGATTCTACCTCTCCAAGTTCAAATGTGAATAATCAAACTTACGTTTTTGATAATAGATTTGTTTTTGAGGCATTGGATAGAATGATGCATTACAAAATTATTTTGATGGAGGATTCTTCCTCTGTATACACCTGGAAAGAAAAGTATGAAATACAACACATCGTTAATATGGAATGCTTGAAGAAAATTGGAAATATGGAAATTGCAATTGAAAGACAAATACAAGAATCAAGAAGCATAATAGAAGGAAAAGATCATACTATAGTTGGATTAAAAAGTGAGGTATCCCTCATTATAGAGGAATGTAAGAGGGATATTGATGATGCTAGGGAAACATTCAAAATGTCATTGGCTACATATACAAGAAATATTTCAAATCTTGAAGGCGAATTGAAAAGCATACCACAAGTTTTGAAAATATATCCATTGAATATTGCAAGTAATCTGAAGGTGGATGAATTAAAAAATAGCTTGAAGGAGAAAGAGGGACTTATTCAAAATTTTAAAGATGAATTTGAAAATATAGTTATAGAGCTACGTCAGAAGGATAATTCAGAGATCGAAGAATATAAGAACAAACAAAACAATTTGAAGAAAGAAAATTGCAACCAAGATAATAAGTTAAATCGAAAAAAGATGGCACTTCTTAGAGAAAATGGGAAGATTATAGAACTTAAAAAGAAAATACACATGATTAATAAAGAAGGTGGAAATGGTAAGGATGTAGGTAAAAGTAAGGGTATGGATAAGCGAAAAGTTAAAATTAAGGGCAGTGCAACAAAAGAGAAGAGTACATAACTTGAAAAGGAAATTTAAAGTCAAAGCAAAGAAGGTGGCAAACATCAGGATAAAGATAAAATTTTGGGTGTGGGTAAGGGAAAATATATAATCTCTGTCAGTCCAACAAAACAAATTCCTTCAAAACACTTGGAAAAGTACAAAGAAGGAAAATAGAAGATGTATCAGGAAGCTAAAGTACTAAGCCGTACTCTAGTTGATCTCTATACCACATAACCAATGGTTGAATCATTGAAGATGACGATAGCTGAGAGAGATGCAAAGATTAAAGAGTTCAATAATGAACTCTTACAGAACCAAAAGGCACAACATTTGGGATGTGACGTGGAGATACAAATGTTGAAATCCTAAATTGTTGATTTGCAGCATAAATTACAGAGTGCAACAATAATTGGGGAAGTCTCACTTTTGTTTGCTGCATCGAAGAAAAAATATTTGAGGGAACAAGAGCTTGAGAATGAAGTACAAAAAATCATGGGTTAATTGGATGTTGTTTGATCCAAAATGAAAACAAAAAATGAACTACTTGAAAATAATCAAAAGGGAAATGAAGAGAAATATAAGAAGAATATAGATTTGTTGAAAAAGAAAGAAGAAGAAAAAACAAGATTGCAAGAGAGATTGCAAAATTATGCAAATAAAACCAAAGATCTAGAGAAACAATTACAACATGTTCCTACTACAACTACAAAACAATTAGAAGCCTCTACAAAAACAAAGAGAGGCTTTATAGATTTTTCTTCATTTCAAGAGTCGGGCTTGTAGAAACTTCCCAAGCACCTAGGGTAGTTACAAAATAACATTGGTTTATATACTATGTACTCCTTGTAATTACATTTAAATATGTAATATATTGATGCGAGAGAACTAGTAAGGTCCTAACAACAACAACTCAACCTTTTGATCGACTATATCAAGAAGAGACAAAATTAACACCCTATTTTATAGCCTAAAATTAAACATTAAACCCTAACTAAAGAGTAGTATCCCAAGCATAAATGATTATTTATGATTTTCAAAATATTTGATTTTTATTATTCTAATACTTTAAGCATCTATGTGAATTAGATGTAAATAAAATAAAGTATTAAACTCTAAAAGAAAAATTAAATAAATTAAATTTAAAAAGTTAAATACTTACAAAACCCTAAAGATCAATTGTAATGAACCTTTAATTTCCTTTTAAAATATATTTTCAATAAAATGGTCTAGGAAATAAAAGTTAAACTAACAAAATAAAACAAAACAAAAATAAAATACTATACAAATAAACATGCTTTGTCTTTTGTTTTTTGCTTTGTCTTTTGTTTTTTTAAAATAAAATACGCTATTAGTAAACCATTAAAGATCAATTGTAATGAACCTTTTATTTCCTTTTAAAATATATTTTCAATAAAATGGTCGAGGAAATAAAAATTAAACTAACAAAATAAAACAAAAGAAAAATAAAATACTATATACAAACATGGTTTGTTTTTTAAAATAAAATATGTTGTTAATAAACCATTAAAGTAATAGCACTAAGAAATAGAATTGATGTAAACAAAAATATATACTAATGTTTTAATATTTACAAGAAGCCAAAAAAAATGTAAACATGCTCTGATGAGTCTTTTCTTGTTTTAATGTTAAAGTTAGTGAAATGGAATGCTATTTTTGTGTTTTTTTTTTAAATCTTAAAGTTGGTTTAAAGAAAATTAAACTATTAAAATTACAAAGTAAGAATTTATGTGATTTGTATTTTTTATAATTTTAAAACATTGTGTTAAAAGAAAATGAAGAGATACGGAGTTAAACACTAAAAGATAATAGATAAAGTATTTCGAAAATAATATTTTATTAAAGTGAAACCCCAAACATTTTCATAGATTAATGAAACTTTCAAGCTCCTTGGAGAGCTTGGAGCAGAGTTTTAGTTTTTAATCATCCAAGATGGTATGTTACATCATACAATGAATAATCAAGCACATAAGAAGACAATGAAGAAAATCAAGTTGGATTTTTAACAGATTGTAACATCCCCAACCACCAATAGGTCGGGAAACGTCACTACACGACGTCTCTCTTAGCTTTGATACCAATTTGATACCATACCCAGCTATAACCTGTCGGGCTATGCCACACAAAGATACTTGTAGAAAAACATACACATCCATATAAACATAGAATGACTATCGTACATATATATAACATATTAATGCAGAAATAATAGTAAGCCTACACATGCAACATATACAACATACACAAGAAATAATCATCAATTACACATATGTACCATTACACAACATATAAATGAACATAAAAGTGGTACTTATCTTTTATTGGAAGACCACCAACTGCGTTCAGACCTTCCACGAACCTCCCAACCTCATACTACATTGCTCATCATGCTCAGCAGTGGGTCACCTCCGAGCTGGGACTAAACTCCACCGAGCAAGGGAATTCTAGGTTTGGCAAGGACAACAAGGAAGTTGCACAAAACAACATGAATGATATTTTATCCCAAGAGCCACTTACACCCACAAACCATAGACCCTCATTCCCCACACTCCTGCTCCACCCCAGGAGGGTACAGCTTCATTACTACGATTCCATCGGCTATTACACCTCCCTTACCTTGGGCTTCAACAACAGGCTGGACCAGAAATCTCAGAGTACTGTAGCTGCTATAGGACTCCCTTTTAGGAGAACTCACTTCCCAACATACTCTCTCACCTGGGAGAGTTTCTCACAGGCCTAAAAACCTTCTTCTTCAATTAGCTTCAACTCATTTCCATCACGGCGAGGACAACAACAACAACAAAAACATTCAACAAACACACGGGTGATGACATCAACAAAAAATGGGTATGGACACTGAAAATGGCAACAACCAAATGCTAAGACAGAGCACGACTCAGGTGAATACAAAATGTGTCCAACTTTACAGGAGACACATGGGATAACTCCAGTACCACCGCAGTTTTCCAAAGGTGCTAGATACAAAGGCTGACAATGAAGGAGAATTGGTTCAATACGTGAATCCTTGATGAATTTTTGGGAAGGGTGATAGACTTCCAAAGATTCGTAAGGGTCATGAGGAGACTCACTGGTCCCCGCAACAAGGATGGGAAGCCACGCCAGAATGGGAAGTGAACCCCCTAATAGGTTGGCTTTCCTAGCTATAACTCATTCCCTTTCTAGGAACTTAGGAAAACACCGTTCATGTCCACCTTAGCCTTTAAGAAATAATAATAATAAAATATTATTCCCTTAGAGGTAAGCCCTCTAGCTTAGCCTCTAGGCCTAGACACTTAGCCCCCTCCCTCACCCTACCTAGTGGAGCTTAGTCCCCCAGAACTCTTTCTTCGTGGTTGGTCTACACACAACGATGTAATTTTATTAAATATATAAGTATTTACACATATACAATAGTAGGCTCACTGGCCTTTCAATCTAGGTTCTCTGGCCTAATCACCACATAAGCCTCCTAGCTTATTATAACTCGGCTCACCAAGCTATTAAATATGTTTACAATTCATAATTACAACTGGGGGATATTACAATCCCCTCCCCTTATTTTTGCATTGCCCTTATGCCAATGAAACTCAAGAAAATCATCAGCATAAGAGAAAACTGATTAATACTGAAAAATCAGAATTAAATTACAACAGACTTAAACAAATAAACAAATAACTTGAAAAAACAATCCAAACTTGGCCTTGATTTGCTCCTTATGTCACTTACAAGACATCCTGCTATCAACAACTTCATCAACCTCATTACAAAAAAGAATGAAGTATGAATGGAAAAGAAAAAAAATAACCTCACAATGCTCTCAACATACCCCTCTCTCAAATTTTCACTCTTTTGTTGGTTGCTTGTTGATTATTCTATAGCATTTTCTAGGCAGTTCCAATAAGTTAAGGTCGTTTTAATTAACTAAATGTAACAACCAACTTGAACTGTTTTAAAAACTTTCATGATTTACGTGTCTTTTTTTTTTCATTTTGGGCATCCTTGATTAGATACTTTATAGACTTGATCCCCTTATGTTTAATAATAAAAATATCAGTCAAACATTCATGCATTGCGAGATCCGTTGCGATGTCACGTACAATCTTCACAAACTAATCCCTTGCCATCTTAAATTGACAAACTAATCATAAACGTTGAGGACAAGCATAAAATGCATTGAATATAATTTCTATATCCACAATCAAACATAATTCTATAGCATTGTGTACAGGTTAGTAATAAAATTACTTATGAGATCTCTGTAAACTAGATATCAACATCAATAATTAAAAAAAACTTCAATAAAAACTTGTTGATATAATAAAATCGAGGAGCCATTTTCTTAATCGCTCGTATATTTCTTGATAAACTCCAACTTTGCAATATCTCTTGGGATCCATATTTCATTATGAAATAGCATTACCTCGAATTCAATCATTTGTTAGCTTCTTGATTTCACTGCTCATATTCATCAACGCAAGAAAAATATCATACGTGTCACAAATATATAATCCTTTTGGAAATGAAGTGATGATCCCTGCCAAGTGGCATCTAGATCCATCATAATTGGAGGGAGATACAAAACTTTCAAAGATCTTCTCTGAAGTTCACATTCGCGTAATCCCAAAGAGCTTCTTCATTACGTCGAAAGGAGTATACTTATTGGAGATGGGTACAATTAATGATCTTTTAATTTTAAATTCTAATCTGATGGTTATGCATTGAAGATGATGGCATATTCTTAGTCGTCCTCCAAAATCAATGAGTCAGATTTATTGTTGATAACTTCTTTGCATTTATAAATGCATCTGTTAACCTGTTTACTTTTTAACATTTACCTAATCATATTACAAAATTATTGTAACATCATATGATTGCCATGTTTAAATAATTAACTTTTAAAATTCTTCAACTGTTCAATTTCTTCATGCATGAGCCTGGCATTTTTATTATTGATTTTTTTTAACCTAACATTTTTACTATGTGTTTTTTTTATGGACAGTAAGTCCGTATTTCAGCGCATCCGCGAGTTAGCAACTATGCTAGTTTAAATACAATACTTATAATATACTCTTAAATGGATTTATACGTGGATTGGATAGACCATTTCTTGGCGTCACATTTGGAATAACGTTTTCCTTTATGAATTAAGTTAACCCATAAAGGAAATGGTTTGTATGAGTGTATTTGGGACATCATGTAGTGGCCTCGAAATCATAAAKTAATGTAATCCATTTAAAAAGGTAAAAGGTAAAGTGAAGACCTTTATATTTAAAGGTGACATGYGGAAAGAAATATGGAAAMTATAATACAATGGTGTATCATTAATATACAATGTTGAATTTTAAAAAGAAAGGTATGAAGGAATCTCATGAGTGATGAGAGMATTAAGAATGTGAAAATGGGAAAAATAACCCTCTTAAGTGATATGTAGAGGATCATRATAATTTCACCATGTAYCATGTATTTCTTTATTTGTATATTTTCATTTGCTTCCTATAATTCAATTGATGAACAAACAATATTACCAGACTCTCTTAGGGTAAGACTCCTCTCTTTTGATTTGTTTATAACATATATATTAAAGGAAATTACTCATGAAATTTGTTTGTTCGAGTAAGGGTGAGGTTAATATATAGAAGGGAGATAATTTTGTAACACTTTGTGAAATCTGAACATGATGCCATTTTAAGCATCAACATAATATATATCATTATTCCGACAGTTTGTAACAATGCATGTTATTTTATGTAGTTTATGACATGTATGATTGTGTATAGTTATTGACATGTATGAATGTGTATAGTCAAATATTAATGCATGTAATACTTTAAAAGATACTTGCGATTGAATTATACACATATACACAACCATTCTCATCTCATCTTGTTTGCAAGATGTTTGACTAAAACATAAGTAGCCTCTTGTACTTGACATTTTAATATAACAACAATAATTGCATAGAGTTATCTTTGTTGCAATGAATATGAAACCTATATGTATCAAGTATGAATATGACTTGTAAAACAATAATTGTGCATGCAAATTACAATACATACACAAACTACAAATAGAACATTTTCCCAATGTCCTTCACAATGGTAATTTTTGTACCATTACATCCAATATATTGATAAAATATATATAACTAACACACACACACACACACACACACACACACACACATAACTTCCAAAGATTGATTATTTATACATACATAGTCTTAAACCCTAATATTATGTTATCCTCCCCACCCGAGTTCAAATTTCATAATGACATGAATAAAATTCATATGAGTATGTTGTAATGAATTCGAGCCTATATGTATTAGAAAGTTGCCTTTGATCCTTAATTGAATAGCAGAGAAATTGCTATTTCCAAGTGAAAAAAAAAACATTAAATTTAAAAAAAAAAATGAAAATTTCAAATAAAATCAAAACCTAAGAACAAATTAAAATAATAATTTGAATAAACTCATAATAAAAATTCTGAATAAACTTAATTAATTAATGTAGAATTATGGTTCTTCCGACATTTAAACTCTCCCCTTTCCACTTAGCATTTATATGAAGCATATCTCTTAAATCATAACCTAGACTTATTGCCCTGAAGATGGATCCTGATATGGATCTGAAACATCGACAATCCATCAACAACACTATGGTTTTTCCGAACATATCTGAAAAATAGTTAGTTATGATACGGTTGTGGGGTCATTACATTGAGTTGTATTATTAATGTACCATTGATGTACATATTACTTGACTTGGATTGGTTCCTACTACGCCACTCTTATTTGTCTTTTTTATTTTGTTGGTTTTGTTAGAAAAATAGGATCGCGGAGGAATAAAATAAAAAAATGCAGAAATAAAACACAGAAGATACACAATACAATAGAGACACACATATATACGTGGTTCAACCAGTGTGGGATACGTCCACCAGATAAATTGCCAGGTTCTTCCTATATTATTATTTAGCAAATGAAGGGAGACAAACTACAACACACCCGCTGTAACTTCCTCTTCTTTCTCTCACTGTATCCTCACTCAGAATACAATATTCACAATAATACATAGTCGTAATACATTTCCATCATAAAAGAGGGGTGCCTTCTAAGAAAAAAAATCCTAACATACCTTCTACCGTCAGATCTGCGACCTTATAATGAACGGTCCAGATTTACTATGAAATTATAATATACATTTACAATTTATTTTTTCTTCAGGGGCCCGCTTTCCCCCGGACCTCTCAGCCGAGGGGATAGTTCCCTAAAGGGGGGGATAACCCCCCTACACTCCCCCACGTGGAGGAGTGTACACTCTTTTGGGGTGTAAAGTCTTCATGGGCTATAGACACAACTGAAAACAAATACGTCTGAATCAGGAAGATAATTAGGCTCCACAACCAACAATCTCCCACTTGGAGATAGATATTAGGAACTCCACTGTTGTTTTATCTGCTGGACTATGAACCTTATTAGACCTGAAAAATTTCTCATATTCATCTTCATGCTTGAATACCAATTGAAACTGAGAAGAAACTTAATTTCTCCTTGGTTACTCCCTTAGTTGATATGTCTGTAGGATTTTGGCTAGTGTGTATATTTTCCAACTTCAAATGTCCATCTTCCAAGAGAGATCATATGAAATGTTACCTGAGATGTATATGGTTAATATTTGAATGGAAGACTGATTTCTTTGCAATATGAATGACACTCTCACATTCATAGTACAACCTGCTATTCTCCTGCTTTTTTCCTAATTTCTACATAAACTTTTGTAACCAAATCATTTCTTTACTAGCCTCTGTAGTAGCAACATACTATGCTTCTGTTGTTGAAAGTGAAACAACCTTTTGCAGTTTCAAAATCCAACTTAATATTGTTTTACCTATAGTAAAAACATACCCTGTGGGGCTCCTCTTGCTATCTTTAGTACCTGCCATATCTAAATCAACATATACTTGTAAAGCAATGTCTGAACCTTCAAAACATAATGCATGAGTAGCAGTACCACTCAAATACTAAAGAATATATTTTACTTCCTTTCAATGTTCTTTACCTTGATTGTTCATACACTTGCTCACAACTCCCACTGCATGTGCAATATCTAGTCTTGTGCAAACCATCGCATACATCAAGTTGCAAATTGTTGATGAATAAGGGACCCTCGACATGTATTCTATCTACTCATGTGTCTTGGGAGACATTTTCTTAGTTAATTTGAAATGGTTGGCCAAAGGTGTACTAACTAGTTTTGCATTCTACATTCTAAACCTCTCTAACACCTTCTTTATGTACTCACTCTGAGACAATGCCAATTTGCGATTTTTTTTGTCGCTTGTTAGTCTCATACCAAAGATTTTATTTGCAGCACCCAAATATTTCATCGCAAATGAATTAGATAATTTCTTCTTGAGCACATTTATATCCTGCATATTACACCCTGCAAAAACCATGTCATCTACATACAATAGCAAGATAATATAACTTCTATTTTCTATCATTTTAAAATAAACACAGTGATTAGAATGACATTTGCTATAAGCTTGTTGTGTCATAAACATGTCAAACTTCAAATACCACTGCAGTGGATCTTGATTTAGGCCACACAATCTCTTCTTCAACCTGCATACCAAATTATCCTTCCCTTTAACCTCATAGCCCTATGGTTGCTCCATATAAATCTCTTCCTCCAAATCCCCATGGAGAAAAGTTGTTTTTACATCTAACTGTTCAAGATGCAAATCTTCTACTACCAAAAGACTTAAAATAGTCCTAATTGAAGTCATTTTAACAACAAGAGAAAATATTTCATCAAAATCTATACCTTTCTTTTTTGCAAACCCCTTTACAACAAGTCTAGCCTTGTACCGTTTTTTGGCTCCATCTTCTTCCTTCAACTGATAAACTCATTTATTCTGTAATGCTCATTTTCCTGCAAGAAACTGAACCAAATCCCAAGTCTAGTTATTTACTAGGGAATCTATTTTCTCTCTCATTCCTTGCTCCCACTTCTTTTTGGTGTATACCTGCATTGCTTCTTCATAACATTCTCATTCACCAGAACTAGTCAACAATAAATAATACATTGAATAAGAGTATTGTTCAAGGGGTCTACTTAACCTGGTCGATCTTCTAACAACAATTGCAAGAGTTTGAGGTACCTTCTACTCCTGTTGTTGTACATTTTGATTTTATGGTTCCTTTGGAATTTAATTTTTAGTGATCTTATCAAGCACTGTGTATTTTGTTTTTTTTCTTGTTTCTTTTCCTGCAACTGATCTTTGTACATGACCTTCTCATTGAATATGAAATCTCCACTACTAATGATTTTTTTATTTTCATAATCCCATAAGTGATAACCAAAATCATTAACACCGTATTCAATAAAGGTACACTTGGATTTTTCTTCAACTTTTGTTCTATTTTCTTTATCAATATGGACAAATGCTTCACAACCAAAAGTCTTCAAAAATGAATAGTTTACCTTTTTACTTGTCCATGCCTCCGCTGGAATTATACCATCCAAAGAGATTGAAGGTCCTATGCTTATTAAGTAAACAATAGTATCTACATCTTCCTAGAATTGTAAGGGAAAACTAACATGCAATCTCATACTCCTTGCACACTGCATGATTTTCCTATTCATATTTTCTGACACACAATTTTCTTGTGGTGTTCCTGAAACTGTCTTTTCTCTATGAATTCCATGGTATGAATAATAATAATCAAACTTCTTGCTGCAATATTTACTTCCATTGTCTAATCTAAGACACTTCAACCTTTTTTCCGTCTCATTCTCAACCAAAGCTTTTCATTTCTTAAAAGTATAAAAAACATCAATTTTTTGTTGAACGCAATAAACCCAAGTTTTTCCAGTGGCATCATCAATAAAAGTAACATAATAATGAGAGACACCAAAATATGATACATGAGTTGGTCCCCATACATCTATATGCACAAGCTCTAATATTTCACTCTTCTTTTATGTTCCAACTCTAAGAAATCTGACTCTTTTATGTTTTCCATAAACATATTGCTCACAGAAATCCAAATCAATTTGTTTAAGAGATGGTAACAAATTTCTTTTATGAAGTATCTACATCCCCTTCTCACTCATGTGTCCAAGCCTATGATTCCACGGTGCTGTATCCACTCCTGTGGAAGCTAAAGAGATAGAAGAGACAGTATTACTAGTACATAAATACAATGTACCTACCTTCTCTC
>JZKD02S2263939.1:332098-350135 GCA_000966675.3 Picea glauca
TATGCAATTTAATAAGTCAGGTTTGGAGAAGGTTTCAGGGTGTCCTATTGGGTTAACCCTCCTTAAGTTTGGGGTGTTTCCCAGGTGAGAACCAATGTAGGTCATGTAGGTTTGTCAGGTGGAATAGGGTAAGTGTTTTGGCATGGGGTGTAGTGATAACAGGGAAATGTAGATCTTACCTGTGGGTGCCTTTGTAGAGGGAGAGGTGCACCTTGTCATAGATGCCATTTTTTTTATAGCCCATTCAATTCCTTTTATTCTTAGCTACATTGCTTTTGATTCYTTTATTTTATGCTTCGAGGGAAGAGATGAGGGACACTATTATGACTTGGTTACCATAGGTGACAATGTTATCCACAATCATTTCATGGATATGAGAAGTTGGCTCGTGATGATACCCCCTTTCTCTTGGATATGCCACCAAGAGCCAGTACCCTGGTTTGTTGACTAGATAGATGGTAGTGTCATACCGCTACATGCCCATGGTCATAATAGGCTGTCTCATGATGACACCTCCCATCCACCAACTAGTACCTTGAGTGTTTATTTATCTTACGCGTTCCCTTTTCCTACTGAGAATACTTTTACTGCTTTCTCGGGAATCCCCGGGAGAATCGTCTCAAAGGTTTCATTTTTTCTTTTAACTCTTGCCACCTACTTTTACCCTCTGGGGCTTTATCCCTTTCTTTCCATAAGGCAAGGTACAACCCTTCCTAGTGTGGAAAATCCCAATTCTCAAACAAAGGTAGGGGGTAAATGAGAGGAATAAAGATGGAAAGTGGTGAGTATGGAGGGAATGAATGATGAAATTTCATACACCCACGCAGTGGTAACCCATCCTAAAGGGAGATAAAATTACTAGGGCATCATGTCACCCTTCCAGATATGAACAAGTTAAAGAGCAAAATTTCCAAGCAAACTTTGTAAAATGAAGGAGAATTCAATGAAAAATATTCAAGTCGTTCAATAATCAGAGTGACACATACCATGATACCCAAGCTCATTACCTCATGGAACAAGGCTTACTTCTACTTCAAGACCATGCTGGTGGGATGGATATTGGTGTTGTTGATAAATAGGCTGCACTAAAGAAAAGAGGGGCCCTTCGGGGCCATGCTCAAGTAATTAATCTCTCGACACTCCATGTCTAGGACCTGTGGGCCTCAAGACATGATCTCCTTAGTGATCCCTAGGATAGGGGATAACAAAGAGAACACAATTTTTAGGTTGATCTATTAGCTAATGGAGCTACCTCTCTCTTGTAAGGGGTATTGGAAAAAAATGGGGGGAATTACTATTGTTATATTCCCTAAGTTCATTAGCCATGTTTTACCCTCATTAATCCACACAGGTTTCAATAAATTCCATTTCAGTTTTCAAGTGTTGGGAAAGGAATAGCAAGGATGTGATGACATCTTGGTTGCATGTGAGAATTAAACACCATCCAACCTGTTGATTCCTTCTTTATGGGTTCTCATTAGCTAGGTGGGAAAATGGATGAGACTTGATTTGGATTTTGATGCAGCTCTGGAATTCCCAATCAGACCCAAGTTCACTTGGTAAGAGATTATTTTTTCTTTTGGCTAGTGCATTGGGGTTTTGGTCATTGGGTTGTTATTTATGGGCCTTTTCAGTGGACAATATTTGGAGCTCTCTAGTTTCTAGAACGTATTTGCATTTTGTTTTATGGAGTATGGTTTTGGGTTCTAGTTCTAGGGTAACATCTTCCTCTATTTGTTTTTCAAGTCCATCTCTTTTTCTTGAGATTCAATATTATGCGTAGGCCTAGGATTGGATGCTTGGAAAATCTCACTTGAGGTTTCAAAAAGTGTTGGAAGTGCAGGGTCCTAGTGGATTTTCTTCTTGGCCTATGGAGTTTAGATCCTATCCTATGTGTTGGATATTTTTTTGGTCAATTTGGCTCCCATTTTACTTTTCCACCCACAATCATTCTTGTTGTGGATTCGTAATTTATGGATTACAAGGACTTATAGGAGGTTAGAAAAACTCTTAGACAACACAAAGAGGCTATTAAAAGAAAAAACAAATCCATGTTTTTTATGACCTCAAAGGCCCAGGAAAATGAACATTAATTTGTGATCCTGGTGGATATTGGTGGCCACCCACCTGTTCCAAATTCCAGCTAACTTGTCTTAACAGTTTCCAGTTCAACATGTTTCTCTGTAATGGGGAAATTTCTTTGTATTGTGGATTATACACTTTTGTGTCTGTCTTGAAACCCTACACAACATCCTTATGGATATTGGTGGTCGCCCACCTATTCCAATTAACTTATTTTGGAAGTTTTCATGTCATAACATATTTCTATACTTTGAGGGCCGTTTTAGGACCCTAAACAATGTTTTCTTGTCTTGACATAGTCAAACTAAATATACAGTTAGAATTTGACAACATAATGCGTAGTTCTCGAAAATACCTTTCCAACGGGTTATCACATGCCTAAAACAGAGATCATATGCAAAAGTTACGACCTCAAGAAGTTGATACACTGACTTATCCCAACAGGGCCCACATGACTTTTGGCACTTCATCTCCTAGGGTTAGGTTTCTAGATGTATAGGGTTTTGTAATAATTTCTTATCATAAAAAGGCCTTTAGAGCCTCATTGTACTCATCTTCTTGTGAATGAGCATAGCCGTCACATCTCTTCTTAGAGATAAAGTTCCCACCATTCTAGCGAGTCTTGCACTCTGTATTTTATAGTCTCTTTACATTTATTTCATTAATAAAAATAATGTATTGTATTTCTATGTTTCTGACAATTTTTATGTGTATTTCATTGTAATATCTCTGCATTCATTTTGTTTAAAAACTCATATGGATTAGTGGTTTTAGAGCATTCTTCTCTTGATTATTTTTTAGTGCATGTACCCTATGAGGTCCGAGTATAAAAAGTTGGGTCTCAAGATTTTATCTCTTGAGGAAAATCACTCTCGCATGCCCAAGAAACCCTCTATGGTGGCAGAAAATAAAAACGTTGGAGTAGAAGATTATATTAACCTATTGCTTGAGAAATCTCTCGTGTGAAAGAGTGACAAAATGATGGATATTTTTTCCCACATCCTTCAACGCCTCCCGATAGAAACATACACATCTTCATCAAGAGACCACTTTGGAGGAACCTCTCCCTTCAAGGTACACGTTAATTTTTATATTCCCGTATTTGAAGGTCAAATAGACGCGAATGCCTTAGAAAAATGGTTAAATCTGCTAGAATATTATTTCTCTATTCACAATTTTTTCGACAGGAAAAATATCACCTTCACACTCCTAAAGGCTCTCCCCCATGTCAAACATTGGTGGAAAACTTACTGAGATCAAAGTTCCACAGAGGAATCTGGAATATATGGGGCCAAGCCCACTTGGTATTTTTTTTGGATGCGTTCAAGAAATAATACTACCATGTTGGCAACTATGAAGACCGATACATGAGATGGACCACACTGCGGAAACAAAAGAGACAAACAGTGTTGGATTTCACAAATACTTTCCATACCTTCCACATCAAGTTGGGTATCAAAGACTCCAAGTGGTATCTAGTTCTGAAACACCATGGGGCTCTTCATAGGTACATCCAAATAGAAATGGATTTTCTAAACATCTCATCATTGGGAGATACCTATAAATATGCTGTCAAAATTGAGCATAAATTTAGGCACCAAAAAAATGGGAGTTTGGTTCTACAAATCTGCAACAACTAAAGCATGATAAAGAATGGCCTAACCAACATCCTCCTGATAACTAATCCAAGACATAGGAAAACAAGGGTAAAGGAAAGATGAAGAATGACACTATGAAGTGGTGCAAATTACACAAATTCCCTTGGCACAACAANTTGGGTTGTTATTTATGGGCCTTTTTAGTGGACAATATTTGGAGCTCTCTAGTTTCTAGAACGTATTTGCATTTTGTTTTATGGAGTATGGTTTTGGGTTCTAGTTCTAGGGTAACATCTTCCTCTATTTGTTTGTCAAGTCCATCTCTTTTTCTTGAGATTCAATATTATGTGTAGGCCTAGGATTGGATGCTTGGAAAATCTCACTTGAGGTTTCAAAAAGTGTTGGAAGTGCAGGGTCCTAGTGGATTTTATTCTTGGCCTATGGAGTTTAGATCCTATCCTATTCGTTGGATATTGTTTTGGTCAATTTGGCTCCCATTTTACTTTTCCACCCACAATCATTCTTGTTGTGGATTCGTAATTTATGGATTACAAGGACTTATAGGAGGTTAGAAAAACTCTTAGACAACACAAAGAGGCTATTAAAATAAAAAACAAATCCATGTTTTGTATGACCTCAAAGGCCCACGAAAATGAACATCAATTTGTCATCCTGGTGGATATTGGTGGCCACGCACCTGTTCCAAATTCCAGCTAACTCATCTTAACAGTTTCCAGTTCAACATGTTTCTCTGTAATGGGGACATTTCTTTGTATTGTGGATTCTACACTTTTGTGTCTGTCTTGAAACCCTACAAAACATCCTTATGGATATTGGTGGTTGCCCACCTATTCCAATTAGCTTATTTTGGAAGTTTTCATGTCATAACATATTTCTGTACTTTGAGGGCCGTTTTAGGACCCTAAACAATGTTTTCTTGTCTTGACATAGTCAAACTAAATATACAGTTAGAATTTGACAACATAATGTGTAGTTCTCGAAAATACCTTTCCAACGGGTTATCACATGCCTAAAACAAAGATCATATGCAAAAGTTACGACCTCGAGAAGTTGATACACTAACTTATCCCAACAGGGCCCACATGAATTTTGGCACTTCATCTCCTAGGATTAGGTTTCTAGATGTATAGGGTTTTGTAATAATTTTTTATCATAAAAATGCCTTTAGAGCCTCATTGTACTCATCTTCTTGTGAATGAGCATAGCCATCACATCTCTTCTCAGAGATAAAGTTCCCACCATTCTAGCGAGTCTTGCACTCTGTATTTTATAGTCTCTTTACATTTATTTCATTAATAGAAATAATGTGTTGTATTTCTATGTTTCTGACAATTTTTATGTGTATTTCATTGTAATATCTCTGCATTCATTTTGTTTAAAAAATAATCTGGATCAGTGGTTTTAGAGCATTCTTCTCTTGATTATTTTTTAGTGCATGTACCCTATGAGGTCCGAGTATAAAAAGTTGGGTCTCAAGATTTTATCTCTTGAGGAGAATCACTCCCGCATGCCCAAGAAACCCTCTATGGTGGCAGAAAATAAAAACATTGGAGTAGAAGATTATATTAACCTATTGCTTGAGAAATATCTCGTGTGACAGAGCGACAAAATGATGGATATTTTTTCCCACATCCTTCAACGCCTGCCGATAGAAACATACACATCTTCATGAAGAGACCACTTTGGAGGAACCTCTCCCTTCAAGGTACACGTTAGTTTTTATATTCCTGTATTTGAAGGTCAAATAGACGCGAATGCCTTAGAAAAATGGTTAAATCTGCTAGAATATTATTTCTCTGTTCACAATTTTTTCGACAGGAGAAATATCACCTTCGCACTCCTAAAGATTCTCCCCCATGTCCAACATTGGTGGAAAACTTACTGAGATCAAAGTTCCACAGAGGAATCTAGAATATATGGGGCCAAGCCCACTTGGTATTTTTTTTGGATGCATTCAAGGAACAATACTACCATGTTGGTAACTATGAAGACCGATACATGAGATGGACCACACTGTGGAAACAAAAGAGACAAACAGTGTTGGATTTCACAAATACTTTCCATACCTTGCACATCAAGTTGGGTATCAAAGACTCCAAGTGGTATCTAGTTCTGAAACACCATGGGGCTCTGCATAGGTACATCCAAACAAAAATGGATTTTCTAAACATCTCATCATTGGGAGATACCTATAAATATGTTGTCAAAATTGAGCATAAATTTAGGCACCAAAAAAAATGGGAGTTTGGGTCTACAAATCCGCAACAATTAAAGCATGATAAAGAATGGCCTAACCAACATCCTCGTGATAACCAATCCAATACATAGGAAAACAAGGGTAAAGGAAAGATGAAGAATGACACTATGAAGTGGTGAAAATTACACAAATTCCCTTGGCATAACAATGATGAATGTCGCTTGAAATAATCATTGGTGGCCAATGTCAAAGATAAGGATCCAAACCCTGATTTGGAATCTGATCCATAAAATAATGACAAGAGACATGTCATTGATGTAGAACCCACTACTACTGTCACGAAAAAAAAAATTCAACCAGAAGAACCAGTGACGCAGACCCTCCCTCTACCTTGGCAAAGGCCTCTGCACTGACCTCCTAGTCTTAAGGATCGTTCTAATTCTAACTTCGAGCCAGAGTGGCTCCTTTGATTCTCCACTGGAACCTCCCTTAAAATTGACCCATAGGTATTTTCTGCTCCTCACAGCCTCTAGGCCCGATCATTGTTCTCTTCACGACAAAAGAATAGAAAATCGGGTTTCGGGGTTTCAAAAATCCCGATGTCACAACCTTTTGTTTCTCGATTTCTTAATCTCCGCTATCCCGATATGCTTCTAACTTCAGTTAGCTCTCTGGGCTAGGCTCATGGTCCACACGACCTCCTTTCATATGACCTCGATCCTACCACCTTTCAGAATTTCGACGTTTCTGATATCGAAGTGTGTACGACCTCTTGTCCTCCGAATCCCCGGTTCTCCGAATCTCGATATGACGTCACTAGGAGGCCCTTCCACCGTAAAACACAATGAATGGTTGTGATCGTTTACTAAATCATTGGCTCTGGATCTCCCTCGGGACTTCGTAATTTCAAATGCTGAAATGCCTTTGCCTTCGAGACTCTCGATCTCTCGAATGTTGATTTCCTGACATGACTTCTCTTTCAGGACTTTCCCCGAAAGTCATGATTGTTGCCATGCATCCTCAAGGATAGATAGTCCTCGTTTGCTTTGGGTTTTCACTATGGAAATTCCCGATCCCTCGTTATGACGAGATGACATCAGCTCGGCCCCACAACGGATCTTTCCTCCTCATCGAGATTTCAGACTTTGCAATTCCGAAATGCAAGTGTTTCCTATCTTTAGGATCCACAAAACACCGAACCCCGACTTCTTTAGATTCTCTGACATGTGTCCCAAATGGGTGGATGGTTCAGATCAAACCTCGGACTTCACCCAATGCAAAGTCAAACTGCTTCCTTATGTGAGTCCCGATGGCCGATTTCTCAGTTTGGATAATCACGCGACACGCGTCTGTCCTTAGATCCACGACTGAAATCCTTTTGTTGTTTCGCGACTCAAAGGGCCTCAGACTCTTGCTTTCCAAATCTCTGATATGCCGATGGTTCTCAGTTCCTACCACGTGTCCCATCTAATGGACGGTTTGGATTTGTATCGGGGATTTCACTATGGATTTACCCGATCTTTTGTCCACAGGATTTTCAATTTCTCGAACCCCGATGGCTCGATATCCTGATACCTTCGGGACTTTCGCTCGGCTTAAGAGGGTTAAACCCGGTGCAACTCCTGTCAGATCATACGGCTAATGGGTAATTGGGTGAGGATCCAACGGCTCATGATCTCCTAAAATTGAACTCCGGACACAGCCGTAACCTCCTCGCTTCTTTTTCAAATAGGACAGCTGACGGGATTTTGCTAATCCTCTACACAAGATTCTGACCATCTGTTTCTCCCTCCTTGTTGATTTCTACAAAGTGAACACGGGACTTTTCCTCAGATTTATCCACTTACGCTATGAACTCCAGATATCTTCTAATCACTCAAATGCATCCATTTCTTCTGCTGCCTTCAATGGTTTCAAAGGTTTTATCCGTCTTGATCTTGCTCATGACTTTGAGTCTTAAAGAAGACTCTCGCACACACTCCTTGCGGCAACCTTCAAACACTTGAAGTGTTAATCGCTCTTCGACCTTACGCACGCTTTGCAACAATGGTCTCTGAATATCTTCTTTGATTTCAACCTCTGGTTTTAAGCTGGGTCTATGCACACCTTGCAGGACTTCTATGCCTCACTACACCTCTTGTGTGAATATGAGAATGACTGCTATCTCTCCTGAGCTTTCAGAGACGAACCTATGAACCTTTTGTCAATGCACTCCTTGTGGACAATTCAACTGCACTCCTTGCAGGAACTCTTTCTCAGACAGAGAGACAATTGAAACTCATTTCACTTACCTTTCCACTCAGATTTCAAACATTTAACAAGAAATAATTCATACATAGCATAAAAGAAATTGCATGACAAAAAGAGTAAAACATTAAGAGCATAATATCTAGAGATGCGTACACAGAGAAGATACGAATACCATCAGTCTGAATCACATCTTCTTTGTATTAATTCAGAACTTTTGTACATGGAGTCTACTACACAACTCTTTGCTTCTCTTCTATGCTCTCTTCTTCTGCTAAAGCTAATGTTACAATGCACAATGAGGGTGTCT
Source organism: Picea glauca (assembly GCA_000966675.3). Taxonomy (NCBI): domain Eukaryota; kingdom Viridiplantae; phylum Streptophyta; class Pinopsida; order Pinales; family Pinaceae; genus Picea; species Picea glauca. The sequence goes on from JZKD02S2263939.1 coordinate 340,554, forward strand.
ATATCCATTTTCCCTCCACTCCTAAAACTATCTAATCAGAGAATTTAAAGCTACCTACTGACATAAATTCTTTCTACCTATTATGGACGAGAGCGGATCGCTCAAGGTCCTTTACAATATAAGTATGCCTTTCCTTAATTATCTCATTTAAGTTTGGCACATCCAATCTTCAAAAGTTTTAAACAATGTATCATGAGCTCAAAATGTGTTACTCTTGCCTCACGCTCTCTTGACGTTAACGATGCCCCTGCATCATACTCCCTCACTTGAAAAATTTCATGGGCTCCTGTCCATGAGCTCTCGCATGGTCTGTCCATGATTTTGAATCTCTGATTCATTCTCCCATCTGGCATCTTCAACTAGATGTCCTTTCCATTTTACCAAGTATTCAAAGTACTATTTTCTTCTGGTCTCTTTGCCAATTCTTTTGTCGAGTATGCTTTCTATCTGTGGCTTTTCTGCAACTGGCATCTACTTTTTCCACTGAACCTCTAACTGTTCATTGTTTGTTCTTGCTTCCTCAGCTTTGTATGGGTAGAAATCTGAGAGATTGAATATCAGAGAAATTTTGATCCCATCGGGTAATTCAATATCATAAGCATTTTTCCCAAATTTCTTCAAAACCCTACATGGTCCGATTTTCTTCATCTTCAGTTTGTTATATGTCTCTCTTGGGAAACTTTCCTTTCTTAAATGTACCAGAATCAAATCACCAACCTCAAACTGAAGTTGTCTCCTGTGTTGATCTTCTCTATGCTTATACTCTTGGCTTGAATTCTGTAAGCGCTCCTTCACTTGGCTGTGAAGTTCCTTCATTGCTTCTGCGAAATCTTCTGCACTAGCGCTCCTAGTTCCATTCAGTTCTGTATCCTACAACTCAAAAATCCCTCTCGATTGTATGCCATAAACAATATAAAATGGACTCTACCCTGTGCTTCTATTAACTGAGTCATTATACGCAAACTCTGCCTGTGGTAATATGTTGTCCCATTGACTGCGGTGTTCTGTCACCAAGATCCTCAGTAAGTCTCCCAGACTTCTATTTACCACTTCTGTTTGTCCATCCGTCTGAGGATGATAAGCTGAACTGAATGACAATTTAGTTCCCAGCTTCTTCCATAAGGTCCTCCAAAAGTGCCCTATGAACTTAGTGTCTCGATCCGAAACTATACTCCTTGGTAAGCCGTGAATTCGAATGACTTCTTTGAAAAACAGATTTGCAATGTGAGTTGTGTCACTAGTTTTCTGACATGGAACGAAGTGTGCCATTTTGGAAAATCTATCCACCACCACAAAGATTGAGTCAAAACCTCTTTGTGTTCTTGGCAAACCCAACTTAAAATCCACGCTGATTGCATCCCACAGCCTCTCTGGTATGGGCAATGGCTGATAACACCCCGCATTATGCTTCCTTCCTTCGAATGCTGGCAAATCCTGCATATGTCCATGAATCTCTTGACGTCTGCTCACATTCCTGGCCAAAAATATGACTCATTCAACTTTGAAAACGTCTTGTCATGACCAAAGTGCCCTTCCAATCCTCCACTATGTTTCTCCTTTAGCAAGTTCTCCCTCATGGAGCATTTTGGAATACAAAGCTGATTGCGCTTAAACAACAATCCTTCCTGGATCATGTACTCTACCCATTGGCTTCTATCCCTGAGAATTGGATTCTCATTTGCTTCATACACCTATTTAAAATGTTGATCATCTCTATACATGTCCCTGAGATCATCAAAACCCAATGTTTTGACCTTGAACTCTTGCAACAACAAACACTTCCTGCTCAAAGCATCAACAACTTTGTTAGCAGTACCAGAAATATGTTTAATCACAAAAGTGAAATTTTGCATATATTCAACCCATTTGACATGTCTCTAATTCAAGTTTTCCTCTTGAGTCACAAACTGCAGTGCATGATTGCCACTGTATAAGACAAACTCTTTGGAAATTAAGTAATGCCTCCATTTCTTCAATGCCTGGATGATAGCATAGAACTCCTTGTCATATGTGGAGTACTTCACCTTTGCTTCATTCAACTTCTCACTGAAATATGCTATCGGCCTATCCTCTTGACTCAAGACTGCCCCTGTTGCAAATCCACTTGCATCACATTTCACTTGAAATGTCTTTTGGAAATCCGGAAACACCAAAATTGGTTGTTCCGTAATCTTCCTCTTCAATAGATTAAAACCCTTCTCAGCCTCTTTCATCCAGTGAAAATATTTGTGTCTTTTCTTCACTATATCCATCATCGGTGCACTTATTCCACTGAAATTCCTGATGAAATTTTTATAGAAACTAGTTGATCCATGAAAACTTCTCACCTCAAATATGTTCTTCGGTGATAGCCAATTGTTGATCGCTTCCACCTTATCTGGATCCATCCTTAATTTGTCTGCAGAAATAAAAAATCCCAAGTAAATGAGCTCTGTCTTCATGAATGAGGATTTCTTCATGTTTATCAACAACTTCTCCTGCTGTAATTTTTGCATAACTATAGCCAAATGCTTTAGATTCTCTGCCACTGTTTTACTAAAAATTAGTATGTCATCCAGATACACAATGAAAAATTTCCCGATAAATTCCTTCAGGACTTCATTCATCAACCTCATAAAGGTACTTGGTTCATTTGTTGAGCCAAATGACATAACAAGCCATTCATACAACCCTTCGTTAGTCTTGAAGGCTGTTTTCCATTCATCACCTTCTCTCATGCGGATTTGGTGATAACCACTTTTCAAATCAATATTCGAAAAATAATTTGCTCCACCTAAGCAATCCATTAGATCATCCATCCTCAGCAATGGAAATCTGTATCTGATGGTTATCTTGTTAATAGCTCTTGAATCAATACACATCCTCCAGCCTCAGTCTTTCTTTGGACTTAGTACTATTGGAACAAGACATGGGCTCAAGCTTTCTCTAACCAACCCTTTTTCCAACAAATCCTAGACTTGTCTCTTAACCTCTTCATTCTCTTGCAGCGTCAACCTGTACGTGGATTTATTTGGCAAACTGGCTCCTGGTATGAGGTCAATATGATGGCTCACACTTCTAATCGGTGGCAATGAACGAGGTAATTCGTCCACTACTATAGCAGCGAACTCTTCCAGCAGTTTCTGAACTTCTTTTGGTAGATCATCTATCCTTGTGCTGGTCAAAACAATCATTGGCTTCCTGACCACAATGAATTGTGGTTCCTCCTTCTTCTTGACCTCATTAAGAAGTTCCTTCCCACTCATGAGAAGTACAGTGTTGCTTACTTCTGGTTTCACCTCCTTATCTTTGATTGGAAGTAACATGTGTGTCCTCCCATTCTTTTCTAAGGTATATGTATTCATCCTCTCATCATGAATCACATTTCACTCATATTGCCACGGTCTACCTACCAATAGATGACAAACATCCATAGGAATAACATCACAGAGTATCTTATCATTATATCCTCCTATCTTAAATTCAACTAAACATTGTTTAGTGACATTTACATGATGTTCTTTTTGTAGCCATGAAACTCTATATGGACTCAGATGTTCACTCGTCTCCAGCTCCAGCTTTTCTACCATATCTGTCGAAACGAGATTATCCATGCTACCACTATCCACAATGACCTTGCATACCTTGTCCTTGGTTTTACAAGTAGTCCGAAAAAGTCTATTCCTTTGGGCTGAGCTCTCCACCTCCTTCTCTGGTGTCAAAAGAAATTTTCGCATCATCAACGATCTTCTGCCTTCAGCATCTTCTACCTCAACATCTCACCTTTGTGGTTCGGTGATGTGAGTCTCTCCACCCTCTCTTTTTATCTGGATATTCATAAGATTTGTGTCCATTCTTTACACACATGAAGCATTTTATCAATCCATCTCTTCCTCTTCCTCTACCTCTAGTACAAGGAAATGTATTATTATCAACATAATCTCCCCTCTGCTCAGTATGTTGTCCTTTCTGTTCATCCTATCACCCTCGCTGTGAGATTCCACCTCTCTCAGTTCGATTCTGAGGTTTCTTCTAGTCCTCCTTGGGATTTTGATTTTTATCTTGGACAACTGATTTTCCCCTGGCTTGACTTCTACCTCGGCCTCTCTGACCTTGTTTTCGGCTCAGCTTCTCTTCATATTTTAGCGATCTGATAAGCATCTTCCACCGTTTGGATGGTTACCATGCTCATCTCATCCTAAATATCATACCTCAGGCCATCCATGTACCTGGAAACCTTTTCATTATCGCTTTCCCGATGACCTACCCTGATGTTGAACCTGTAGAATTCTTCAGTGTATTCTTTCACTATCATCATCTTCTGTCTCAGGTTCTGCATTCTCCTGAACAGAGTAATCTGGTAATCCCTGGGAATGAATTTTTCCTTCATCTTCGCAATCATCCTATCCCAACTCCTAATTTTCTGCTTGCCTCTGCAGCATCTGTCAGCTTGTATTTCATCCCACCACAATGATGCATGTCCCTTCAATCTTGTGACATCATGCTTGATCTTCTTGTCTTCCTCGACATCTTGATAGTCAAAGTATGTGTCCAGGGCTCTAATCTAGTCTAGAAGCTCCTCTGCATCCAGCTTTCCTTCATAAACTGGGATGTCCATTTTCTCTCTTGCACCCATTCTTGAAATAGCTCTGATCAAACATTCGTTTGCTGCATCTTCGGTTGTAACTTCTTCTTCATGTTCAGCTTCAATTTCACTTTCAGAATCACTTAGATCCCCAGCACCGACTGTGCGCCTTTGGGCTGTCTCCATGTCTTCGAGTCTAGCTTGTAGATCACGCATCTCTCTCTCCATGGCTGGATTAGTCATCTGCCTACCTCTTCTTCTCGGCATTTCCCTATCCTCTAGTGGATCGGGTGTTTGCCTATCCCTTCTCCTTGGCAGCATGGTGAATTCTCTTTTTTTTTCTCTGCTATAGGAAGAAAAGAATCATGTCTGTGCTCTGATACCAAACCTGATGCAGAACCTCCCTCTACCTCGGCAAAGGCCTCTGCGCTAGCCTCCCGGTCTTAAGGATCGTTCTAATTCTAACTTCAAGACGGAGTGGCTCCTTCGATTCTCCACTGGAACCTTCCTTAAAATTGACCCACAGGTATTTTCTGCTCCTCACATCCTCTAGGCCCAATCATTGTTCTCTTCACGACAAAAGAATAGAAAATCGGGTTTCGGGGTTTCAAAAATCCCGATGTCACAACCTTTTATTTCCTGATTTCCTGATCTCCGCTATCCCGATATGCTTCTAAATTTAGTTAGCTCTATGGGCTAGGCTCTTGGTCCACACGACCTCCTTTCATATGACCTCGGTCCTACCACCTTTCGAAATTTTTGGGGTTTCTGATATCGAAGTGTGTACGACCTCTTGTCCTCTAGATCCCCGGTTCTCCAAATCCCGATATGACGTCACTAGGAGGCCCTTCCACCGTAAAACACAATCAATGGACATGATCGTTTACTAAATCAACGGCGCCGAATCTCCCTCGGGACTTCGCGATTTCAAATGCCGAAATTCCTTTGCCTTCGAGACTCCCGATCTCTCGAATGCCGATTTCTTGATATGACTTCTCTTTCGGGACTTTTCCTGAAAGTCGTGATTGTTGCCACGCGTCCTCAAGGATGGACGGTCCTCATTTTCTTTGTGTTTTCACTGTGGAAATTATCGATCCCTCGTTATGACGAGATGACATCAGTTGGGCCCCACAACGGAACTTTCCTCCTCATCGGGATTTCGGACTTCGCAATTCCGAAATGCAAGTGTTTCCTGTCTTCAGGATCCGCGAAACATTTAACCCCGACTTCTTCAGATTCTCCAACACGCGTCCCAAATGGGTGGGTGGTTAAGATCAAACCTTGGACTTCGTCCAATGCAAAGTCAAATTGCTCCCTTATGTGAGTCCTGATGGTCAATTTCCTGGTTTGGATAATCACGCGACACGCGTCTGTCCTTAGATCCACGACTGAAATCCTTTCTTTATTTCGTGACTCAAAGGGTCTCGGACTCTTTCTTTCCAAATCTCCGATATTCCAATGGTTCTCAGTTCCTGCCACGTGTCCCAACCGATGGACGGTTCGGATTTGTATCAGGGATTTCACTATGGATTTACCCGATCTCTTGTCCACGGGATTTCTGATTTCCTGAACCCCAACGCCTCGATATCCCGATACCTTCAAGACTTTCGCTCGGCTTGAGAGGGTTAAACCCAATGGAACTCCTATAAGATCGGACGACTGACGGGTAATTGGGTGAGGATCCAATGACTCACGATCTCCTGAACTTGAAATCCAGACGTAGCCATAACCTCCTCGCTTCTTTTTCAAATCGGATGACTGACAGGATTTTGCTAATACTCTACACAAGATTCTGACCGTCTGTTTCTCCCTCCTTGTTGATTTCTACGAAGTGAACCCAAGACTTTTCCTCTGATTTATCCACTTATGCCACAAACTCCAGATATCTTCTAATCACTCAAATGCATCCATTTCTTGTGCTGCCTTCAATGGTTTCAAAGGCTTTATTCCTCTTGAGCTTCCTCACGACTTCGAGTCTTAAAGAAGACTCTTTCACACACTCCTTGCGGCAACCTTCAAATACTTGAAGTGTTAATCGCTCTTCGACCTTGCGCATGCTCTGCAGCAGCGGTCTCTCAATAGCTTCTCTGATTTCAACCTCTGGTTTTAAGCTTGGTCTATGCACACCTTGCATGACTTCTATGCCTGACTGCACCTCTTGTGTGAATATGAGAATAACCACTATCTCTCCCGAGATTTCAGAGACGAACCTCTAAACCTTTTCTCAATGCACTCCTTGTAGAAAATTCAACTGCACTCCTTGTAGGAACTCTTGCTCAGACAGAGAGACAATTGAAATTCATTTCACTTCCCTTTCCTCTCAGATTTCAAACATTTAACAAGAAATCATTCATACATAGCATAAGAGCAATTGCATGACATAAAGAGTAAAACATTAAGAGCATAATATCTAAAGATGCGTACACAAAGAAGATACGAATACCATGAGTCTGAATCACATCTTCTTTTTATTAATTCATAGCTTCTGTACATGGAGTCTACTACACAGCTCTCTACTTCTCTTCTATGCTCTCTTCTTCTGCTAAAGCTAATGTTACAGTGCACAATGAAGGTGTCTATATCCGTTTTCCCTCCACTCTTAAAACTATCTAATCAGAGAATTTAAAGCTACCTACTAACATAAATTCTTTCTACCTACCATGGACGAAAGTGGATCGCTCAAGGTCCTTTACAATATAAGTACACCTTTCCTTAATTATCTCATTTAAGTTTGGCGCATCCAATCTTCAAAAGTTATAAACAATGTATCATGAGCTCAAAATGTGTTACGCTTGCCCCACACTCTTATTACTCTTGGGGGTAAACTCTACAGGATACCATAGGTATTTTCCACTGCTATTTCACCAAAACAATGCCACAAGGTAATATTTCATACTGCAAAATTCCTCCTCTTCACAGTCTATTAAAATTATGCACAGAAGGCCACTGCAACCACTGCAACCTCAACACCTTTTATCTAGCAGAAGCAGATTGAAGAAGAGAAAGAAGATATTGTTTCTTCACCTATGATGGTGCCCACACAATGCCCCATTAGGCTCATAGACAACAAGCTGGTGGAACCAATTCAACCCCACCAACAATAGGTTCGTGGAAGCCTTCTATAGTCCAAGAAACACAATTTCTCCAACAAGGCACAAATCTCAACAATATTTAGATTCAAAAAACACTTTTCCCTCTTCCTCGAGAACTCAATGCAATGGAGACCATTGGTTCATAAGGGGGGATGACTAATCCAAGTGGATATTGGTGGCCACCCACCTATTCCAAATTCCAACTGGCTCATCTTGACAGTTTTCAGTTCAACACATTTCTTTGTAATGGGGACATTTCATTGTAATTGTGGGTTGTACACTTTTGGGGCTGTCCTGAAAACCTACATAGCGTACAAGTGGATATTGGTGGCCACCCACCTATTCCAGCTGGATTATTTTGGAAGTTTTCATGTGAGTACATCTTTCTGTACTTCCAGGGCCATTTTGGGGCCCTAAACAATGTTTTCCTGGCTTGTCACATTGAAATTGTAGACAAAGTTAGAGTTTGAGGAAATAATGTGTAGTTCTCAAAAATACCTTTCCATTGGGCTATCACACGCCTAAAATGGATATGGTATGCAAAAGTTACGACCCAAGGAAGTTGATGTACTAACTTACCCGAGCAGGGCCCACATGAATTTTGACACTTCATCTCTTAGGGTTAGGTTTTTGGATGTCTAGGGTTTTGGCATTCATGTTTATGATAAAAAGACCTTCAGAGCCTCATTGTACCAATCTTCTTGTGAATGAGCGTAGCTGTCACATCTCTTCTCAGAGATAAAACTGCCACCATTCTAGCGAGTCATGCACTCTGTATTTTACAATCTTTGTACATTTCTTTCATTAACATAAATAATGTATTGTTGTATTTCTTTGTTTTTGACAATTTTTATGTGTATTTCATTGTAATATCTATTCTTTCATTTCGTTCTGAAAATAATCTGGATCAATTTGCTTATCAAAGGGTAATAATTATGAATCTGGATCGATGTGCTTTTAGTATAAATTGCATTAAATGTGTTGTTATCCTTTTGTTGATCGACTATTGGTTATCCTGTACAAGATTTGAGTCAGTCCCCCATATCTGTCGTTTCTATTAGGGTTTTGGTGTTTTTTCTCTGTTGGATACCATGTTTCTGTGGTAGTTGAGGGTTTCATTGTGTGTCTTGAGGGTCGGGGATTATACCCAAGTCTTTAATGGCGCGCTACCACTGTGCAGGTGTTGCGTTAGATTTCAAGATGCAGATATCTGTGAAGGCGCTGATCAGAAAGACCATAACTCTTGTGGTGGAGAGCTAAGATACCATTGATTGACAACAATCCAGGACAATGGGGGGAATTTCCTTTGATCACCTGGTAAATTCTTGTTTGAAATCACCTAGTAAATTCTTGTTTGAAATCACCTGTAATTGCCTTTGATCACTTGGTAAATTCTTGTTTGAAATCACCTGGAATTGCCTTTGATCACTTGGCAAATTCTTGTTTCAAATCAAAGTATTATTTCAATGTGATTTTTGTATAAACTGCATTAAACATGTTATTATCATTTTTCCGATCGATTATAGGTTATCCTATGCAAGATTTGAGCCAGTTTCGCTGGTAAATTCTTCGTTTTGATTTTCAAATCAAAGTATCATTTCAATGTGATTTTTGTGTAAAGCATTCTGTTAAGGATTTGAGCCAGTTCCCTAGTCTCTCATTTGTATTAGGGTTTTCATTTATTGAAGTTTCTAATCAAATTTGAGGCATACAAAAACAACCTGATTCTCAATGGGTCCACTATGTGGCTCCTAGAAAAGATAAATTTACCTTTTAGTAAATCTCAAAGTCTTCTTCATTACAACTTCTCCAGAGTACTACTGACAAGTTGGAGAAAGTGTTGCAATCCCTAACCCAACTAAAGGGGCCCTCATCAATCACTATAGAATCTCTAGGCTTAAAGACCATGTATCCATGTATTTTGAC
>JZKD02S2263939.1:389122-414254 GCA_000966675.3 Picea glauca
CACTGCCAGCTGTACTGGACAGTTGTACTTTCTATTTTTGTCTTGCTTGAGCATATATAGCTCAACCATCTTACATTGTAAGTGTGATCTTCTGAGTTTTGTACTTCTTCATACACTTGAATATACTATTCTTTTCTCTCTGCATTTCTCTGTCCTTCACAATTTATCAAATTATTGTTTGAAAGGAGATTGTTCTTTAAAAAAAAGGGAGATTAATTGCGGCCTCATTGATTTGATAGATCATTATATGAATGAACATATGAAATATTAAAGGTGCATACAGGGTGATTTAGAACTTGATATTTGAAGTGAGTAGATACCAACCATATGAGAGAACAATGGTGAATCCACCTGTGATCTGGTGAATCAATGAACAATGGTGAATCGAATTGTGAATAGCCAAATATGATCCTAGAGTGAATGCATGGATACTAAATTGTAGTTTGATGCATGGGGAAAGACAACAACGTGGGCGTAACTCTAACTTGTGCATATGACGTGTGGTTCCAAACCATCCATTTGTTGGTTCGATTCTCATGACCTTCTCTTTAAAACAACCTCGATGTGAATGATTTTGACCTCATCAATCTACTTAATTTTTTTTTTGGAAAGAAATTGCTTCTCATGGCCTCATCAATCACAGTCTTAATAAATTTACTTCATTGTAAACCTTTGAAACCCTACGTCTGAGTGAGTTTCTGACCTGCAACTCGTGGTCTCCATTTCCTCCCAGTCTCTGGGGCCTCCAAGCTTGTTGTTTGCATGTTGACTCAGCCTAGAATGCGATCTCTTATTAATTAGGAGGCAATATGACTCTGGTGTTTAACAATTGAGATTCATAATTGCTCCACGCACCCATGCTAGAGAAATGCATACGTAAAGGAAGGAAAACGAATGTGCAACCATCATTTTGAGGAAAGAAGCGACCCTCGGCATCCTGGCAGAACAACATGAAAGGAAGAGCGATTTAGTAAGTGCAAAGAAAGACGACTCAAATTGAATTCAAAGATTGGTGAGGATGTTTTTTTTTAAATTAGTAAAACCCTAAAATTTACAAGGAATCACTAAATTTTTTTCCTTTTGAATGGTTTAATTGTTCTTAATATGATTGTAATGGCAACTGCATATAAATGATAGTAAGAACAAAATAAGGTTAATGGGTAAAGTATTGCAAAATGAATTATTAGAGTTTAAATCAAAGTGCTGGAATTCCACTAGAGATTCCTCTTATTATCAATATTTAAACAAAAATTTAAGTCAGTAGAAACTCAAGAACAAAGCAACCATGTTTTCATCTTTAGACAAGATTTCCAAAATGTACGGGTGCTTATAAGGTGGTTTCTTTGTAAATGTGTTATAAGGAGTTTTTGAAAGTTATGAAGGGGTTCTATTTGTAAATTAATGTTATAAGCAGATATATGCATTTTTGTAAGGGAGTTAAAATGGAAACTTTATATTCTTCTCAGTTAAGTAGAAAAGGTGTTATAAGATTTTTTTGTCCTTTTTTATAATGGAGTTATAAGTTTGCAAAATTGTACTTGGGGTTATAAGAAGTTGTTGGAAGTTAGGGTCAAACATATTTATTTTGCATTCTATACCTATGCGAAATTGAATAGGGTGGTCTTAGGATATTTTTGTGTGCATGGATTCATTTATATTATGGTCTTAAGGAGGTCTTAGATTTTGCACATTAAGTATATTTGAGGCACTTCAAAAGGGGAGGAATCAAAAAAATGTTTAATATGTTGCACACATTGATTATGAAGACTCTAGAATCTACAATTTCTATGCAAAAATGAATGCTTATTAATGTTCTTACTTGTTTTCGCATACTGCACAAAAGTGTACATCTACTTCAAACACAAACAAAGTTTTTTACTTGGAAGTTGACATCATTTCATGATGACACCAAGGACCAAGAAAAAAAAATTGCGAGTTACAGTATTTTTCCTTTGATAAAGTGAGTGTAGCCTTGATTGATGACACTAGAAAGAAAGTGGATAAATTGAAGGTTCGATATGAGGATCAGGTTGAAAAAATAGATAAATTTGTTATATCATGGGAATAATTACATTCTAAATGAAATGGGTATGGCTTAGGATATGAAAAGTATCATGATAAACTTTCTCATATTTCTAATTATTGTAAACCAATTACATTTGAAAGGGGTGGATTTTTGGTTAATACTGATAGGAAGGAAGAACTTGATAAGGAACATGTACACGATGTTGATTAAGATGGTAATACAGATGTTGATGATATTGATAATAATATAGGTATTGAGGATTTGTTGGTTAATGATGCTTAGTTGGACAAAGAACTTGTACTATGTTGACATTGTCACCAAGTTGTCTATGTTGAGTTAAATTGTTTTGATCTCCACCCATGTTTTTATTGTGGGAAGAAAAACCATGTCTCGGAAAGGTGTTGGAATTGATTAAAAATTCATACGAAACAGGTAAATTATCAATGGCTAGGGACTTGGTGTTGGAGTTTGGAAAATAGTTATTGGAACAATCTTATCAATGAGTTCATACAAAGGTACAACCATACTTTATTGAAGATATTTCTATAGTTGATGGACATTAATGTTTTTCAGGATTGGATGATACGAGGCACGATCTTGACCCACTTGATGTAGTCTTCTTAGTTGAATATAAAGTCTCTATACTCCACTTGAAAAAAAATTGATTACCCTTTTCCACTTTCAGGGGGGTATATTTCATTATCTAGACTTCTCACTTTTCAATCGAGAGGGGGAAAATATTGATATGTCATACTTCAAGTTTCAAAGTCTAACTTACATGATTGTAGTTTATGATGATTGATTATGGATTTAAGATTTGATATTGTAGGTGAATTTATGATTTTAGGATTATGGATGATTGAAGATTGTTGTAGGACATGATATTTGTTTCCTGATTGGATGATGGATTTCGATTGGTCGACCTTCAAAGGATTTTTCATGGAGATAATTCAACACTTGCCATTTTGGATTTTTATGGATATTGGATGGATGGATGACTTGCCACATTTTTGGCATTTGATGGATAACAACATGTTTGATGGACATTTGGGTCCAGTATTTGGAGTAGTACCAAAATTTTACTCGGTTTACTACTCAGAGGGTTTTTTACTATAGGTTTTTCATATAGAGGTTTTGGATGTTGTTTTGACCTTGGATGATGTTGTTGGAGGTTTTGGATGGTATTTTGACCTTGCATAGGACATACAATTCTTCTTCTCTTTTCTCTTGGCACATTGTATTGCTAAGGTTTTTCAGGATATGGGATGTGGCAGGCCTACAACTAATTCACTTCTCATCAGGATTTTCTCTCATTTGTTTGAGTTTAGTAAAGTGACCACTCAGAGGATATCTGTCTCATTTGATGCACAATGAATTTTCCAAATTTAGTTTTCAACATCCACTTTTGGTGATTTTTCAGGAAGATCTTCATTGACACTCATTAGATTTTAGACAACGAGTTACATAGTGAATACTTGGATATGTTATCAATTTTTTCACTAGTCTTTTTTGCTGAGCCGATACATTTGTACGAACTTAGTATTAAAGGGGGGTTTGTTAGAAATAATATTAACTCATAACTAGATATTAACAACCAGTTAGTTTTGATACGGTTGTTGGGTCATTACATTAAGTTGTATTATTAATTCACCATTGATGCATATATTATTTGACTTGGCTTGGTGCATTTTCCACCCATCTTCTTTTTCTTCTCTATTTTGTTCGTTATTTGATTTTCTCGGTTTATCATTCTTTCTGCTCATTTTATCAAAAAATTTATCTACAACAACAATACACAACCACAATATTTCACTTGTGTAATCATTAATCTATCATCTATAACTATAAAGAATTTCAAAGTTTCATATGTAACAATACATATTAATATTTTCATGTAACCCCAAACCAAAATATATATTTCACCTTGCACCATCTCGGGAAAAAACAACATATGTACAACCTGCCTTTTTCCCTAATAGGGCATGCATTTTGCTCAATGCCCCATTTTAATGAAATTTCATAAGGATAATGTGCATAATTCATCTAATGATATGAATTTCCCCTAACATTGTGCTTTCAAGAAGTTACCATGAAAATCCTAACACAAGGCTTGCAATGTTTACTCAAGGGCATGCATTTTACAACATGCCACATTTTCAATAAGAAAACACATCATTTCCATTTTTGAGCATGCATTTTCTTCATAAGGAATACATATCAAATATTGAGGAATGAATTGTTCATTGTCCTACATATACATCATCTCATCATACAAAATTCACCACTGTATATTTTCTACAAATTTTGTACAACCATGTAGCTTGTAACATTTTATATAATATTGATATACTCATTCTATATTTCATCAAAAGGTCATGAATATTTGTTCATATAAATAATACTTCTTAAAATAAAAAAAACATTCTCATCATAGCATAATTGAAGGAGATTTTAATGTGATTCTAAATTATAAGGAGAAAATGAAGGAGGCATTATTAGGGACCTATTTTGAGAAAAATATGGAGCATCTACTTGGAGATGGCACATGGTTAATATAAAAACAAGAAAATGAAAATTCACTTGGTCAAGCAAAAGGATCAAGACAATTCATATTGTAATGAGGCTAGATAGGTTCCTAGTGCACAATTATCTATTGATTCAAAACAACATCATCATCTCCAAAATCATCTCATCACCTACCTCAGATCACAAGTCCATCTCCTTGCTCAAGTAGGACACACATGATTTTGGTCATCTTCCATTTTGATTCAATCCTCTATGGATTCAATATGAACTAGACATGTATAAAATTTCATAGGATTAATAGATTTATATTGTAGGCTCCCCTATCTTTATTTGGAAGAAGAAGCTAAACGTGGGCAAGTTAGCTCTTAAAAGTTCGGCCAAATATTTCTATACCCCATCATTTATTGATAAGAAGTAAATAAAATCTCAACTAGTCTATGTATAGGATAGAATGGAGAATGAATAATTCTCCTTTGAGCTGCAACAAGGAGAGAATATGACATACCAAAAACTCCATAAGGTTCTTAGAGTTGAGGAATAGATGAGGTGGTTTAAATTGTGAAGTCTATGGCTGAAGTCTAGGGATAGAAATATAACATTATTTCATCAACAATCTAAAGAAGGAATGAAAAAAAACAGTGTCAAAGAGATCACCATGGAGGATGGATCAAAATTTTGTGATTTCATGGAAATCAAGGATGTGACCATGATTCATTTTGAGTTCTTATATACTAAACATGATGGAGTTGAAATAGAACTAATCACAACCATGTTGGAAAATAGCCCAATGGCCATTTCTTCTCGAGAGAACACGAAGATGTTAAAACCAATTGAGGAAACTATAATATTAAAAGAAATTTGGAGCTTGGCACTTGGAAAATCCCCATGTCCTGATGTATTTTCTATCCATTTCCATAGAGCATGTTGTATTATGATAATTTTTTTTTAAAAAGAATGTTGCAATTCATTCATAAATCATGCAAACTAGGAGGAAATACAAACTCATTATTTCTTACTCTCATCCCCAAAGAAGCAAATCTATCTTCCTTCTCCATATTTAAAGAAATATATTTACACACTTATTCTTACATGATCTTGACAAATATTATGGAACTCAAGAAAAACATTATTCTGCCCAAAATTGTCTCCAAAAATCAATAAGGATTTATGTAGAAGTGTGATATTCTGGACAACATCATTATGGTACAAGAATCTATTCACTCCAACATAAACAAAAAGGATAAGGGAATGATTATAAAGATTGATATGGCCAATGATTTTGATAGGGTAAGGTAGTCCTTGTTTGATATTTTATTTAAATTTTGTTTTAGTCCCTCCTTTATCAATTTAGTTTCATCATGTATTAGTGCCCCTTGGTTCTCTCTCTTGGTAAATGGGGGGTTTGCCTCATTCTTTCAAGAGAGTCATGGTTTGAGGCATGGATAACCTCTCACCCCACTTCTATACATCATTATGGTTGAATCTTTGAGTCAGAAATTGGACGAGTAAAGGATCTTAGGAAATCTTCTAGGAATCAAAATAGTTAGGGGTCTCTCAATTCATTGAAGCCTAACCTTATTTTGGGAGGAACCTCCACCATTATTGCTGAGCACTTTAAGAAAGTTATAGATATGTTTATAAGTTCCTCTAGAGCCAAGGTCAATAATCAAAAGAGACAGTTTTTTGGCTGAAACATAAGATATCGGTTAATGCACTCCATTTATAGACGTATGTAGTTTCCATGCCAAGAGACGTGGTATTCATTAGAATATTTAGGACTTCCTTTGTATCTTAGCAATCCATTGACCCAATCCTAGCAAACCATATTGAAAAAAATAAATCTGAATTTCAACAATGGGGATCTCAGTCAATAAATATTTCCAGAAGAGTTGTTCTAATAAAATTTGTACTTATAACCCTTTCAATCTTCTAGTGTTCAACTATGATAGTTCTACTGGGAATTATGCAACAGATTTTCAAGGAATAAGGAAATTTTTGAGGCAATGAGGGAAATCAAATACCAAAAAGTTTCATTTGATAAGTTGGAAAGTTGTTAGGGCTCCCAAGAAAGAGGAATTCTAGGGTTCAAAGACCCTTCTCTCATGAAATTAGAACTAGGTGCCAAATCAACTTGGAGATTAATTATAGGGAGATCAAACTAGTGGAAGAAAATTCTATGGAAAAAATACTTCAATGGGAATTAAAAAATGTGTATTGAAGGCTTGTAGGACAATTGTTGAGGTTCTCATATTTGGATGTTGCTCAAAATGGTAGTCCCTTTAATCCAGTCAAAACTCACTTGGATTCCAGTAATGGTAAGGAAATTCAAATATGGCAAGACAATGTTATGGGAAATCAAGACAAAATAGAGACCTTATTCCACTGAATAAATGGATGGAAAGCATGAATCTAATTACTCTTTTCAATATTTTTAAATGATCTGAGCATATTCTATTTATTGGATAGGGTCTTTGATTGGAAGGCCTCCCTCTCACCTTTGTTCTCTTGTCCCATTCCTTTTAGCCAATCTAAATGGATGTTCTATGTGAGATTTTCATGTCTCAGATTAAAGAGGCTAGGGTTTGTCAGAATACAGAGGGAGAGATGGATACATGAATCAATTCCTTTCCCTACCTCTCCCTCATGGATATCCCATCTAGAATTAGGTGTGGCATAATGATGGGATTACCAAATTAAATATTTTATGTTGGATTATGGTACAAACAAACTCATAAGAGTTTAAAAGCTCCACAAAAGAGGAATTCACGGCCCTTCAATGTGTGTCTTATGCCTCTTGGCAGAGGAATTGATTCATCATCTCTTATTTGATTGTAGCTTCACTAAAAATGTATGATTAAATGTATTTTTTGGTATTAGTCGCCATTTTCATAGGCCTATCACATGGAGAGACATGTTCATTTATGGAATAAAAATTATAGAGGGTCTCCAAAAAAAAAAAAATTTCTTAAAATGGCTATGCACTACCTTCGAAATTTCTATGTTGGAAGATTTGGTTGGCCCGGAGTAGGGATATCATTGACCAACAACTAGAAAAACCCAAATTTGTAGCAACGAAGGAAAAATAGATTTTGTTGGAGTATATCAACTCAAGAAAAAGAGGGAAACAAGATCAAGAGACTCGAGTTCAGGGCAAGAAGGCTTCGATTTTCTGATTTCCCCTTTTGATCCAGGGCTGCAACGGTAATTCATTCAAACACCAACTCTTCAGGGAAGATCATAATGGAAAAACGAGACTTCCTTGAATGGTAATCAAAGAAAAATTACTTCATTCTTTTCTTTAAGAGAGAATACAAAAGATATCTAGGGGCGACAAGTGCACGGTGGATTATATTTTATCCTGAGGGGAGAATGGAATCAAAATTTGCTTCTGGATTAGGAACATCTACTAACAAACAATATGAGGCCTATTCTCTATATCAAGGCCTTCTCCTCGTAAAGGAATTCAACATAAATTCATTGACTTCTATTGGAGATTCAAGTGTGATAATTAAATTAATGGCTCTGGACTTAGCTCTAAAAGAAAATATACTAACCTCAATCATCGTAATAATCAATAAGGAAGTTAAAAATCTAACCAAGGTCTCATTCTATCAAGTTTTGAGAGTGTTATTGTACAATATTTCTTTGCCCAAAGCCCAAGGCAAGTGAATGTGAGATTGGCATAACAGGGGGTGACCTATCACTATCACCTTAATAGGAAAAACCCTTTATGTTGAGGAGTGTATAAATGTTACCCCAGGGGAAACATCCGAGTGACATAAAGGGATAATAAGACTAAGGCAAGGATGCAAGAAAAACCCCCTTTCACTGATCACTCAAGTCAAAAGGTTCTTAAGGTCTTTAAGGGATGAAACAATAATAAAAATGGAGTGTACCTACCCAGAACAAGACAACAAAGAAAATATGGCAGCTTTCAAGTACAAAATATGATGTTAGTGCTTCTTAAGACCATGAACCTTCAAAAAATAGGTTGCTTTATATAAATTTGCTACAATGTAATAGTTTATAATATCAATAAGTATTTTGTAACAACTGCAAAAAATATGTTTTGAAATTGTTGTCCATCGGGCAAAGCCTTGCAGCAGCAACAAGTATGCCCTCAAGGGATTCATAAGTCATAAGCATCATACCATGTAAGTCACATCCAATAATTAAATTACCCAAACATGCGCATCAAACCCCCCTTTACCCATACAAATGCTCAAAGATGTTATGCAATTTAATAAGTCAGGTATGGAGAAGGTTTCAGGGTGTCCTATTGGGTTAACCCTCCTTAAGTTTGGGGTGTTTCCCAGGTGAGAACCAATGTAGGTCATGTAGGTTTGTGAGGTGGAACAAGGTAAGTGTCTTGGCATGGGGTGCAGTGATAACAGGGAAATGTAGATCTTACCTGTGGGTTCCTTTGTAGAGGGAGAGATGCACCTTGTCATAGATGCCATTTTTTTATAGCCCATTCAATTCCTTTTATTCTTAGATACATTGCTTTTGATTCTTTTATTTTATGCTTTGAGGGAAGATATGAGGGACACTATTATGACTTGGTTACCATAGGTGACAATGTTATCCATGATCATTTCATGGATATGAGAAGTTGGCTCATGATGATACCCCCTTTCTCTTGGATATGCCACCACGAGCCACTACCCTGGTTTGGTGACTAGATAGATGTTAGTGTCATACCGCTACATGCCCATGGTCATAATAGGCCATCTCATGATGAGACCTCCCATCCACCAACTAATACCTTGAGTGTTTATTTATATTATGGGTTCCCTTTTCTTACTGAGAATATTTTTAGTGCTTTCTCGGGAATCCCTGGGCGAATCGTCTCAAAGGTTTCATTTTTTATTTTAACTCTTGCCACCTACTTTTACCCTCTGGGGCTTTATCCCTTTCTTTCCATAAGGCAAGGTACAACCCCTCCTAGTGTGGAAAATCTCAATTCTCAAACAAAGGTAGGGGGTAAATGAGAGGAATAAAGAGGGAAAGTGGTAAGTATGGAGGGAATGAATGATGAAATTTCATACACCCATGTAGTGGTAACCCATCCTAAAGGGAGATAAAACTACTAGGGCATCATGTCACCCTTCCAGATATGAACAAGTTAAAGAATAAAATTTCCAAGAAAACTTTATGAAATGAAGGAGAATTCAATGCAAAATATTCAAGTCCTTCAATAATCAGAGTGACACATACCATGATACCCAAACTCATTACCTCATGGAACAAGACTTACTACTACTTAAAGACCATGCTGGTGGGATGGATATTGGTGTTGTTGATAAATAGGCTACACTGAAGAAAAGAGGGGCCCTTCAGGGCCATGCTCAAGTCATTAATCTCTCGACACTCCATGTCTAGGACCTGTGGGCCTCAAGACATGATCTCCTTAGTGATCCCCAGGATAGGGGATAACAAAGAGAACACAATTTTTAGGTTGATATATTAGCTAATGGAGCTACCTCTCTCTTGCAAGGGGTATTGGAAAAAAATGGGGGGCATTACTATTGTTATATCCCCTAAGTTCATTAGCCATGTTTCACCCTCATTAATCCACACATGTTTCAATAAATTCCATTTCAGTTTTCAAGTGTTGGGAAAGGAATAGAAAGGATGTGATGACATCTTGGTTGCATGTGAGAATTAAATACCATCCAACCTGTTGATTCCTTCTTTATGGCTTCTCATTAGCTAGGTGGGAAAATGGATGAGACTTGGTTTGGATTTTGATGCATCTCTGGAATTCCCAATTAGACCCAAGTTCACTTGGTAAGAGATTATTTGTTCTTTTGTCTAGTGCATTGGGGTTTTGGTCATTGGGTTGTTATTTATGGGCCTTTTCAGTGGACAATATTTGGAGCTCTCTAGTTTCTAGAACGTATTTTCATTTTGTTTTATGGAGTATGGCTTTGGGTTCTAGTTCTAGGGTAACATCTTCCTCTATTTGTTTTCCAAGTCCATATCTTTGTCTTGAGATTCAATATTATGGGTAGGCCTAGGATTGGATGCTTGGAAAATCTCACTTGAGGTTTCAAAAAGTGTTGGAAGTGCAGGGTCCTAGTGGATTTTCTTCTTGGCCTATGGAGTTTAGATGCTATCCTATGTGTTGGATATGGTTTTGTTCAATTTGGCTCCCATTTTACTTTTCCACCCACAATCATTCTTGTTGTGGATTTGTAATTTATGGATTATAAGGACTTATAGGAGGTTAGAAAAACTTTTAGACAACACAAAGAGGCTATTAAAAGAAAAAAAAAATCCATGTTTTTTATGACCTCAAAGGCCCACGAAAATGAACATCAATTTGTGATCCTGGTGGATATTGGTGGCCACCCACCTGTTCCAAATTCCAGCTAACTCATCTTAACAATTTTCAATTCAACACGTTTCTCTGTAATGGGGACATTTCTTTGTATTGTGGGTTCTACACTTCCGTGGCTATCCTGAAACCCTACACAACATCCTTATGGATATTGGTGGCCGCCCACCTATTCCAATTAGCTTATTTTGGAAGTTTTCATGTCATAACATGTTTCTGTACTTTGAGGGCCGTTTTAGGACCCTAAACAATGTTTTCTTGTCTTGACATAGTCAAAATGAATATATAGTTAGAATTTGACAACATAATGCGTAGTTCTCAAAAATACCTTTCCAACGGGTTATCACATGCTTAAAACAAAGATCATATGCAAAAGTTATGACCCCGAGAAGTTGATACACTAACTTATCCCAACAGGGCCCACATGACTTTTGGCATTTCATCTCCTAGGGTTAGGTTTTTAGATGTATAGGGTTTTGTAATAATATTTTATCATAAAAAGGCCTTTAGATCCTCATTGTACTCATCTTCTTGTGAATGAGCGTAGCCGTCATATCTCTTCTCAGAGATAAAGTTCCCACCATTCTAGCGAGTCTTGCACTCTGTATTTTATAGTCTCTTTACATTTATTTCATTAATAGAAATAATGTATTGTATTTCTATGTTTCTGACAATTTTTATGTGTATTTCATTGTAATATCTCTGCATTCATTTTGTTTAAAAAATAATCTGGATCAGTGGTTTTAGAGCATGCTTCTCTTGATTATTTTTTGGTGCATGTACCCTATGAGGTCCGAGCATAAAAATTTGGGTCTCAAGATTTTATCTCTTGAGGAAAATCACTCTTGCATGCCCAAGAAACCCTCTATGGTGGCAGAAAAGAAAAACATTGGAGTAGAAGATTATATTAACCTATTGCTTGAGAAATATCTCGTGTGACAGAGCGACAAAATGATGGATATTTTTTCCCACATCCTTCAACGCCTGCCGATAGAAACATACACATATTCATCAAGAGACCACTTTGGAGGAACCTCTCCCTTCAAGGTACACGTTAATTTTTACATTCCCATATTTGAAGGTCAAATAGACGCGAATGCCTTAGAAAAATGGTTAAATCTGCTAGAATATTATTTCTCTGTTCACAATTTTTTCGACAGGAAAAATATCACCTTCGCACTCCTAAAGGCTCTCCCCCATGTCAAACATTGGTGGAAAACTTACTGAGATCAAAGTTCCACAGATGAATCTGGAATGTATGGGGCCAAGCCCACTTGGTATTTTTTTTGGATGCGTTCAAGAAACAATACTACCATGTTGGTAACTATGAAGATCAATACATGAGATGGACCACACTGCGGAAACAAAAGAGCCAAACAATGTTGGATTTCACAAATACTTTCCATACATTGCACATCAAGTTGGGTATCAAAGACTCCGAGTGGTATCTAGTTCTGAAACACCGTGGGGCTTTGCATAGGTACATCCAAACATAAATGGATTTTCTAAACATCTCATCATTGGAAGATACCTATAAATATGCTGTCAAAATCGAGCATAAATTTAGGCACCAAAAAAAATGGGAGTTTGGGTCTACAAATCTGCAACAACTAAAGCATGATAAAGAATGACCTAACCAACATTCTCCTGATAACCAATCCAAGACATAGGAAAACAAGGGTAAAGGAAAGATGAAGAATGACACTATGAAGTGGTGCAAATTACACAAATTCCCTTAGCACAACAACGATGAATGTCACTTGAAATAATCATTGGTGGCCGAGGTCAAAGATAAGGAGCCGGACCCTTATTTGGAATCTGATCCATAAAATAATGACAAGAGACAGGTCATTGATGTAGAACCCACTACTACTGTCATGACAACAACAATTCAACTAGAAGAACCAGTAGATCCTGAAGAGGGGGAATGCCTCTTCCATTCACAGATTTGGGAGAAGGGGACCCCTTTGAATTTCATTGTTGATAGCAGTATCTAGTAGAAATTCGTCCTAGCTGAGGTTGTAAAATAGTTGGGGTTGTCAACAAAACCACACCCGTAACCATACAACATTGGATGGTTTTACTAGGGACGAGATCTCCATGTCAGCCAACAATGACATGTGTCTTATGGCATCCAACCCTTCAAGGATGAGGTAGTGTGTGATGTTTCCCCTTTTGATATCTATGTTTTTTAATTGGGGCAAACATATATGTGGAAACATCATGCTGTTTATGATTCTCGACCTCATATTTTCATTATTACTCTTGGGGGTCAACTCTACAGGATACCAGAGGTATTTTCCACTACTATTTCACCAAAATAATGCCGCAAGGTAACATTTCATACTGCAAAATTCCTCCTGTTCACAGTTTATTAAAATGATGCACAGAAGGCCACTGTAACCACTGCAACCTCAACACCTTTTATCTAGCAGAAGAAGATTGAAGAAGAGAAAGAAAATATTGTTTCTTCACCTACGATGGTGCCCACACAATGCCCCATTAGGCTCATAGACAACAAGCTGGTGGAACCAATTCAACCCCACCAACAATAGGTTCGTGGAAGCCTTCTATAGACCAAGAAACACAATTTCTCCAACAAGGCACAAATCTCAACAATATTCAGATTCAAAAAACACTTTTCCCTCTTCCCTGGGAACTCAACGCAATGGAGACCATTGGTTCATAAGGGAGGATGACCGATCCAAGTGGATATTGGGGGTCACCCACCTATTCCAAATTCCAACTAGCTCATCTTAACAGTTTTCAGTTCAACACGTTTCTTTGTAATGGGGACATTTCATTGTAATTGTGGGTTGTACACTTATGGGGTTGTCTTGAAACCCTACATAGCATACAAGTGGATATTGGTGGCCACACACCTATTTCAACTGGATTATTTTGGAAGTTTTCATGTGAGTACATCTTTCTGTACTTCTAGGGCCATTTTGGGGCCCTAAACAATGTTTTCCTAGCTTGTCACATTGAAATTGTAGATGAAGTTAGAGTTTGAGGAAATAATGTGTAGTTCTCAAAAAGACCTTTCCAATGGGCTATCACACGCCTAAAATGGATATGGTATGCAAAAGTTACGACCCAAGGAAGTTGATGTACTAACTTACCCGAGCAGGGCCCACACGAATTTTGACACTTCATCTCTTAGGGTTAGGTTTTTGGATGTCTAGGGTTTTGGCATTCATGTTTATGATAAAGAGACCTTCAGAGCCTCATTATACCAATCTTCTTGTGAATGAGTGTAGCTGTCACATCTCTTCTCAGAGATAAAACTGCCACCATTCTAGCGAGTCATGCACTCTGTATTTTACAGTCTTTGTACATTTCTTTCATTAACATAAATAATGTATTGTTGTATTTCTTTGTTTTTGACAATTCTTATATGTATTTCATTGTAATATCTCTTCTTTCATTTCGTTCTGAAAATAATCTGGATCAATTTGCTTCTCAAAGGGTAATAATTATGAATCTTCTAGTCCAACAAAGACTTAAATTGGATGTTTTGGAAGGAAATAACAACATACTTAGGAATTTGGTTCTTAATCTTCACAAAGACTCTCTCAGTCCATTGCCTCAAACCAACAGATGCCTATCAAATCAACTTAGTTTGACTTCAAATAGGAGGAGAGAGTTCATTAGATGAAAGATGACATGGAGGTTGACCAACAAACTTATTTCCTGTCGAATGTAGGTTAGGGGAAGGCCACTAGTCACCATGTTTTTTTGATAATCTTCATATTTTTAAAATTTATTAGAATACTAGGTGTTTTATCAAGCAATTTACCTAGAGAAACAACTCGGATGTAATAAATACAAAAATCTGCAAACTCTCTTATCAATTTTGTTTGAAATGCTATATCAACACTTTTTATATGCTTGTTAACTCTCATACAACTCTTTATATCCTCAGGGCTTAATGGTTAAGAATAAGTGTTTCCTTATAAGAGGTCACAAGTTCAAATCCATAATAGACGGTGTCTAGCTTAACACCTTAAAAACAAATTATTATTATTATTATAATATTCCCCAATTTTAATTAAAAAAATATTAAAAATTAATTAATTTACATTATAATTCAAATTTTTTATTAAAACTTTTAATTGTAATTATATTTTTCTAACCCACTTTACCTTATCTAACTATATATATATATATTAATATAACTTTATATTTTTATTTATAAACATTACCTTATCTAACTTTATATTCATATTCATATAACTTTATCTTTATATTTATATTGAATGTATAGCTTAACAATCTAGACAATTTTAGAAATGCACTATAAATTTGTATCTGTTTTTATGTGAAAATATATCCTTTATTACTTGATTTTATTACTTTAAACTTTCAACCAAATCTTTATTTCCTTATTTAAAAAAATAATAATTTATAAAATTTTATAAACTTAAAATTAAATCAATTAAATTTATATAAAATAATATATTATTAAAACATTTCATTATGACTAATTTTATATTTTAAAAATAAAACATAGATATCGAATTTTAACACTGTCACCAACCAATTTAAAAATAAAAATAAATATCAAATTTAAACATTGTTACTTCCAAACAAATAGCCATGTGTCTCGTAGGCTTATTTTCCCTTGCCTTGGTTGACAAAACTAATCACCTCCTTCCTAAATCTATGCGTTTTTGTTAAGGGTTTTCCCAGTCATCGCTAAAATAATGCTTAGCACAGGGGCTGCCTTGACACGATAACCTTGAGTCCTTAAAATATTATCTTTGACAGTTGTCGTGTTAGTATTGGATGAAGTTAGGGCTGGGCGTTGGCAGAAGCCATATAAACGGTGATCAGTCCTTCTATGGTTTCCGTTGCGAATTTAATCAAGTTTTGGGGAATTTTCGGTAAACCCTCGGCGAAGCGGCGAAGCTCACTCTTCTCGTCTCCGCCAACAAATATATTTCAGGTATCATATCGTCAGCCGCCATGAATTTTTGTGGCATGATTTCTGTTGTTTATTGCAGAGACTTTCAAAATTCTTCATTTTGAGTTTCAAATCAGAGTATTATTTCAATGTGCTTTTAGTATAAACTGCATTAAACGTSTTATTATCCTTTTGTTGATCGACTATTGGTTATCCTGTACAAGATTTGAGTCAGTCCCCCAGATACGTCGTTTCTATTAGGGTTTTCGTGTTGTTTCTCTGTTGGATACCATGTTTCTGTGGTAGCCGAGGGTTTCATTGTGTGCCTTGAGGGTCGGGGATTATACCCAAGTCTTTAATGGCGCGCTACCACTGTGCAAGTGTTGAGTTAGATTTCAAGATGCAGATATCTGGGAAGGCGCTGATCCGAAAGACCATAACTCTTGTGGTGGAGAGCTAAGATACCATTGATTGACAACAATCCAGGACAAAGGGGGGAATTGCCTTTGATCACCCGGTAAATTACTGTTTCAAATCACCTGGTAAATTCTTGTTTCAAATCACCTGGAATTGCCTTTGATCGCCTGTTAAATTCTTGTTTGAAATCGAAGTATTATTTCAATGTAATTTTTATATGAACTTCATTAAACATGCTATTATCGTTTTGCCGATCGACTATAGGTTATCCTGTGCAAGATTTGATTCAGTTTCCCTGGTAAATTCTTCGTTTTGAATTTCAAATCAAAGTATCATTTCAATGTGATTTTTGTGTAAAGCATTCTGTTCAGGATTTGAGCCAGTTCCCTGGTCTCTCATTTATATTAGGGTTTTCGTGTTGTTTCTCTATCGAGGGTCGGGGCTTATGCGAAATCTTTAATGGTGTGCCACTATTGTGTAGGTGTTGCGCTAGATTTCATGATGCAGATATCTGCGAAGACACTGATCGGAAAGACTATATAACTCTTGAGGTGGAGAGCTCAGATATCATTTATTGACAACAATCCAGGACAAAGGGGGTAATTGCCTTTGATCAGCATAGGCTCGGAGGCTCCATTTTACTGGCAAGCAGCTGGAAGATGGCTGAACCCTCGCCGATTACAACATTCAGAAGGAATCCATTCTTCACTCGTCTTCCGTATGAGAGGTGAAATGCAGATCTTTGTGAAAACTCTCACTGGCAAGAACATCAATCTGGAAGTTGAGAGCCTTGACAAAGATTTGCATCCCTCGTCCGAGACGGAGAGTAAGGTGAAGAGTCGATTCCTTCCGGAAGTTGTAATCGGCAAAAGAGCGCCCATCCTGGAGCTGTTTTCGGATCAGCTGATCAGTGAAATTCAATATTTGTCCTGAATTTTCGCCTTCACATTGTCAATGGTATCTGAAATCTCCACCTGAAGAGTTATGGTCTTTCTGATCACCGTCTTCACAAATATCTACATCTTGAAATCTAACGCAACACCTGCACAGTGGTAGCGCACCATTAAAGATTTCGCATAAGCTCCGATCCTCAACAGAGAAACAACACGAAAACCCTAATATAAATGAGAGACCAGGTGAACTGGCTCAAATCCTGAACAGAATGCTTTACACAAAAATCACATTGAAATGATACTTTGATTTGAAACTCAAAACGAAGAATTTACCAGATAAACTGGCACAAATCTTGCCTAGGGTAACTTATAGTCGATCGGCAAAACGGTAATAACATGTTTAGTGCAGTTTATACAAAAATCACATTGAAATTGTCCGTTGATTTGAAACAAGAATTTAATAGGTGAACTGGCTCAACAGCTCGAGGAAGGTATTCCTCCTGATTAACAGAGGATAATTTTTGCGGGAAAGCAGCTAGAGGATGGGCAAACCCCTAGCTGATTATAACATTCAGAAGGAATCCCACCCTCCACCATGGCTTCCGTCTAAGAGCAAATTTGTGGCCGCTTGTCTCTCAACGAAAAACGGCGTTTTATCGATGAAAAATTACGTATAGATTTCACTCTACGAAATGTGTATGTATACGTATAACCGCACAAGCTGTGCGGGTGATCACTTGTTTTTATGTTTTCATTACACGATGAAACAGGTAACCATTGAACACATTAGAAGAAGTTCAAAGTAGACCATGACTGGTTAAGTAGACCATGACTGGTTATTGAGATGATCTCAAAACAAATCTGGAAATTCCTTCACATACACTTCAACTCTGGAGATGATATCGACATCAGATTATATATAAACTGTTCCAATATTAATATTGCCTTAAACTGTTAGAATTTAAACATACACTTCAATAAACATAAACCTTCAAAAAGATTTTCCAACTTATAAAGGAGATTAAACCAATATGATATGAAAGAACATATTATATAAACAAAAATAATATGAAGAACACATTATATAGATTGATAGAGTGTATTTAGAAACTTGTCCATCCTTGGATTACAACACATTGTAGACACTAACATCAAGTTGTAAACCATTTTTGGATAGAGCCATTTTTGGATAGACCACTCATTTTAGAATTGAGTTTTTTTTATAGAAAAAAAAATGGAGTTAAAAATTTATTTTATTCTCACAATCTTTTCAAATAAAAAACTCTAGATTAATTTCTGTATTTTATATATTTCCTTCATTCAATTAATAACCACCATGGAATCACCTTAAACTTGAAAATTAGAAGCCCCTTTATAAGAAGAAAGGTGTAATAGTAATTTCAAAGAATAAGTTCATAATTGTTATTTCCTTAATATCGTGTTGGGGATATAAAAATGAGAATTACTTAGATAGATGAAGCCCCCTACCCCATAGCAAGAAGGGTTACCGTGAGATGCACCATCAAAATAATCCTAGGGCCCAACTTTGTGAGTATGCTCACTCTTAAGTTTAATCTTGGGATGGGACTTGGAATTGTGAAACATGGATCTACTATGGGTAGCACATTGAAAAGGAATGTGTATATCCTAAAAGATTCTATCATTTTGAGAGTTGGTGGTAAAGTGCAATACAATTCTCTAATCTTATGGTTGTGAATTAGATACAAACAAGTCTGAAGATAGAACAAGAAAACCACATTTTAAAGAAAATTTACAATACTTCAAACCTTAGTTTATTCATGCAAAAAGAAAGTAAACAAACCAACAACTATAAATATGAATAAACAATTTGAAAGAATGTAAACAATATCTTCATGTCTAATGAAAATTACAACGAATGTCACTTGGGGAGAAGACTTGTTGAAGATGTGGCTCCATAGCATCCTCCTTAGGATTCCCCTTTCCTTCCTCGATGTGTGTTGGTCCCTTAGTTGAATGAGAAAGTAGCACGAAGATCCAAAACACTATGAAGAGGAAGAAGTCAAGATTTCTAGTGTAATTTTGGTAGCATGTGCCTGTTACATCTGGATGGATTATGGATGGATATATTTCAATGTGGTTAGAAACCCATGACATGGTCATAACAAATAATGATTAATTGATCATATCAAGACTAAGAATATGAGAGGGTTTAAAAATGTCCATTTATAAGTACTTTAATTTTCTACAAAATTCCAATAAAAAATTGTAAAAAATATGGATTTTACAAGCTAGTGTAGGTTTTGGGGGTACTTTATGCACTAGCTTGTGCACTTATTAGGGGTTACAATTTTTCTAGCGCTAAAGGGTTTAAATCCAAGTTTTCTTCAAATGTTTTTGGAGCTCTAGTGGAGGTGGAAAATGAATTGAAATGGGCGACAAACATGTTGCTTGATGGTATACTTCAATAAACTTGTGTCATTGTCACAAGTGAATTTTTTTTAGGTGATAACATATTGCCTCCTAATGTGTGAGGCTAGGAGAAAATAAAATGATGAAAATACATTACAATTTTATTTTTACCATGCTTTGAGAGGACCAAGGAGGAAGATAAGTGTCTAAGGAAGGAGGACCATCAGCAGAACAACCATGGAAAACCACCTGTCAACAAAAAATTCAGAAGGTGATAGGTGTATAAGATCTCAATAGGGATGAGGTAGGCATACCCATACTCGTTGAGATATCTCATAACAATAATACAATAGTGTTCTTGAAATAAAGGGCCCAAGCAAATGGGAAATAATGGAGTCTCAATACATCATGAGGCTAGAGAAAAGATTCTAGAGTACAATACAATGAGATATACAGTCTTACATACATATGCCTCAACCCAAAGGGCTAGGTATGTCATAGAAACATTGTGATTGAAATGGATATGGGTACAAAAGCATTGATTCCCCCTCCCAAGGGGAAGGGGGAAGTAAATAACCTTAGAATCCATGTTGCACAAGAAAGGGGCTCCAAAGATTTGAAATGAGATAGCTAGGGGTAGATAAAGCTAAGGGCTCCAAGAACAATTGAACTGAGCTAATCAAATATGAGGAATTACCACTGAGGGTGGATCACTAGATAAACAATATGAAGAACATACAAGTACACTAAGTTCTTCTCAATCCCACCTAGTACCAATTAAACCTACTCACTAGGTTGCAAAATCCTGCTCACTTTGAAAATGATTTCATCCTCTCATCAAACCTCTCCTAGATGATTCCAACTAAGACTTGAGTTTGGACAATATCTCTAAACTCCATTTCCTTTATGATTCGATGTGAAATGATCTTCCCATTAGTGCTACCTTCCTCAATTTTTCCTAGATTACTTGTGGCCTAGAACCTCACTAGGTAAGACCACCCCTATAACCTAGACTTCATAGATACTAATAGGAACCTTAATGTTACCACTAAAAAAAATATCGACTATATGTGGATTTTCTAAAGTCTTCCTTTTCCCTTCTAGTTTAATCATGGGGGTATTCAAAGTTTTCATGCATCTAGGTTGACTTGCGTAAGATACAAAACCTACCTTTACCTCATACAACATACAAATCATTTGAATAGTCAACTAATTGCACCTCCTCGAGAGCCATAGTAAAAAATAGTGTTAGGGACCTAACCTCCCTAACCCTTCAGGTAGGTAGAATATTTTTTTTTTTTTTTAATGTAATAAAGGTAGAAATTAGTAAATAAGTCCTATCCAATAATGTCAATAAGTCAAATGTAAGAATACTTAATAGAATCTTCAACTTCTAGAAAGATCCTCCTCTACAATGTTCTTTAGAAGATAGAATTAGTATAAATAGAAGTAGAAGGCATGATAAATTATTGTCTTAAAAAATATTGTGATAGAGCTATGCCCTACTAGAGGTTACCCACTTGAAGAGGAAAGTGAACTTGGATTTTTATCAATAAAGGTATCATTGTTGGTGTTGTTATTCTCTATATTTTGTTGTTCTGCTAGTATTTGTTCCAATACTTATGTTTTTTCTTATTATAATACATTTGTTATCTTATAAGTGGTATTAGAGAACTTTCCTTTGGATAAATTTGTGGGAAATTTTTTCCATGGTAGAGATGTGTATTGTCGACGTCTTTACATAAAAAATATCCTTCATTTAGTTGGTAAAATTATGCCTCACGAAGAGTGCATGCAAGAAATACACACGATTTCACAGGGTTACTTGAAACAAATGTTTCACCTTGTTGGAAACCTTTGTAATCCATGTTGGTACCCATTTGAGTAGTATTGCATCAGAAATAATATGTACATGGAAATCACTCCTATTTACCATCAGGTATATCAAAAGTCCTTTAGGTATCCTGAAACCAACTTTAGATCATTTGATCGGTCATATGACTGCTATAGTGACATCAATAAAAATGCTCGAGAAGATACTCTCTAGTACATGGGTGAAATAACGAAGGTGGGTTACACTTTCGTGACAATCAGGTCTCCAAAATTTAGAAAAACATTTTTTCGGCTGAACTAATAATATTTTTCGGCCGAACTATTTTTCGGCCGAAAGAATAAATGTCAAATCGAATGGTGCAATAAACGCCCCCTCGATTTGCATGTACAAATTTGGTCGGCCGGATATTTTCTTTCTGGTAATAAGTTTTCGGCCGAACAATTGTTCGGCCGAACTATATTTCGGTCGAACAATAGTTCAGCCGAACTATCTTTCGGCCAAAGATTTGTTCGGCCGAATAATCTTTCGGCCGAAAGATGTTTTATATATTAAGCACACATCGATTTTGGAATGTTTTACAAAATTTTCTTGTCATGGGATGTATGGTGTGGTTGTAGTGTGCTGTGTTGTATGTTGTATGGTGTCGTTCGTTGTATGCTGTGTGGTTGTCGCGAGGAGGTCATGAGGAGGTTGTTGTATGCTGTGTGGAGGAGTTCGCGAGGAGGTTGTTGTATGTTGTGTTGGTTGTCGTGAGGAGGTCGCGAGGAGGTTCTCTATATGCTGTGTGGTTTTCGTGAAGAGGTCGCAAGGAGGTTGCTGTATTCATTGTCGCTGAGGAGGCCGTCGGGACGTGAGCACAGTTAAGGTTGGCGCCGGGGTCGTCGTTGTGGTGAGGTAAGTTTCTAAACTGTAGCTTTAAATTTGTTTTAAAACTAGCACAGTCGCTAACTCGCTGTTGGTGAACGACGAAATGCTTACTGTTGGTAAGATGGAATGAAGAATATGAATATGAAAACATTGAAAAATATGAAATAATTGATTGTAATTATATTGCTCTATCAAAAATAATCTTTATTTAATTTTTTATATCTACATAAAACAGTCATTAAAAATGTAAATACACTACTCCTCTAAATACATATTCAATCTTTTGAAGAATATGAAATGATTTATTGTAATTATGCTGCTCTGTCATAAATAATCCCTATTTGATCTTTTATATCTACATTAAAACAAGTCTCCCTTTGCCAGCTCCCTGAACGAGAGTTGCAGGCAGCATCCAAGCAAGCAACCCTTTATGAGTGGCCAGCTCATCATAGCAGTGTATAGTGCATATGTTATATGCATATGCTATATAACATATGCATTAAAAATGTAAATACCCTACTCCTCTAAATACAAATTCAATCTTTTATATATGCATAAAAGTTATTATAGATTCGGAACTAACCTGCAAACAAAATCCAACGATACTTTTATCTTAGTTTTGAAATGTCTATCGATTCCCAAAACTTCTACGGTATCCATCATCCAAAGGCGTTGAAAGAAATCCGTGGAATAATGCATGTCACTGCAATTTAAAATGCATACTTCTCATATTTGTGATTCTATTCAAATAATATAAGTTTAAATTTATTTAAAAAGAATCGTACACTTTTTTTTACATCAATGCACATAAAAACTTTACACATACAAAGTGATAAAGTTTCAATCCCAATCATTATATCATAATATACCGAATCATAATCTTGCATACAAAATATTAGCTCAACTACATTTATTTTTATTTTTCCAGTATAAATCAATGTTTTGCACGGAAATACCCACTGTAATCTGGTGCATGGAAATACACTGTAAATCGACCTATAAAATACGTTTTTCCACTACTAATGTGGTGCACGAAAATACACTGTAAATCAACCTATAAAATATTTTTTTCCACTACTCTGTTCAGGATCTGTTATAGGCTACCTCGACGATCAAATTTGCATGGATCATTGACTCATTGAATTGTTACTAGCAGATAGTAGTCTTGAATTAGGATTGAATCTCTTAGCCATGGAAAATTGAAAACCCTCCTGCGGGGTATCAGGAACCTCCTTCTCTCCTTCCAGCATCTGCACTACCGCTCTCATCGAAGGTCTACAATGGGCATCGTCTTAGATGCACAGAAAACTGGTATGCAATAATCTGATAGCTTGTTTTCCTTCGAAATCATCATCACTGGAAAGTTTGGAATCGATCACCTCCAATTCTCTGCCAACAACAGGCATGCATGTTGGCCGACCATTGAAGGAAGGCGTGAGCCTGCATGCATCCATATAAAACTCAAAAATAAAATAATCCCTTGAGGATAGTCTTCCACCCAAAAACACGTGGACAGCTAGAAAAACGTGTGGACAACTGAGGAAAACCAGAAAATGAAACGTGGGTGGATAGTTTAGGAAATTCAAAGTGGTACAGATACCGAAAGTTCATAACAGATACCGATAGTTCATAACAGGCAATCCCATCTGATCTCATCCAACTGTCTAGGAAAATAGATACCGAGAGTTCATAACCAATATGGTCAAAGACCATCTTTCCCAACAAAAAATAACTAGACCTATTCCTATCCAGATCACATAGATATTTGTTCCCTTTAAATTCCCTGAACTTCATTCATCTGCCAAAGAAGTTCAGAATACATGTGCTCATATTCCCATCCTCATCAGACTAAGGACTAAAAGGAATTTGCACATACGATTTATGTGCATTCATAAGAAAGAATAAAAGTTCTTACACGGATATAATTTATATGCTATCATGTTAATCACTATTACAATTTATTTCTAGCTATTATAACACATACAATTCAGTTTTTCTTTCACCTACTTTTGCTTATAGTTATTGTTTCTTTTTTAACCTTTTAAAATAAAAAATAAATTAAAGTTTTAAGAGATTGTAATGACATAATTCACCAGTCATGTCAATCATCATTACTGTATCTTCCATTAGTTTAACTGCCATGGAATTTATTTCTTCCTTTTCCTTTTATATAAAATTTAATTATTACTTTTTTTCAATCAAACCACTCGAATGAAAAATTTGTTATTTTTTATAATTGTGTTTAAAGTTGTTTTTGGTTTAGTTAATAAGAAAGTTTTTATAAAGTTAGTTTTTTTCTTATAAAGTTAGTTTTTTTTATAAAGATGCTTATGCTTATTTTTTTCTTATGCTTATGCCAAATAATTAGTTATGTAAATTTTTACCTTATTTATATCACCATCTAAATGTGAACATGTATCACTTTGCTACCTTACCATTATATAGGATACTTATGACATATGAATTGATTGAATATATATCCTTAGCAAGATGCTTAATGTCTACTTTTATATTTTTTTATGAAATAAATGGGTCTTAATGTAGTGGTGAGCTTAAGGCTTAAATAAATGGGTCTTAATGTGTGTGACTTGGTCAAATCTAATTGAAGTATTTGTAATATAAATATAACAAGAAATTAAAAGCTAAAGTTTGAGTTCATTAGTGAGGGTATGAATTGGGTCAAACAAGATTATCTACAATACCTACTATCATTGACCTAACATGCATAGAATGGAAATGATGAATACGCCATTATACCACAATATTTTTTCCTTTCCTATCATGCTTACCTAGCATTATAGCCATATTAGTATAAGTGAAGAAGAAAGTGCCATAAGTTGTTGATCAACTAGCATAAGCATATTCAAATTATATAGTCTTTTCAACTTGGTCGAACAATTTTCCTTTGAAATAGATTCAATACCAACATTTC
>JZKD02S2263939.1:437055-452780 GCA_000966675.3 Picea glauca
ATTAGGGTTTCATTGTGTATAATATAGTGAAGATCTGGGATTATGCAGACTCTCTAATGGTGCACTTGCACTGTGCCGGTATTTTGTTTGTAAATTTTAGATTTTCAAAATGCGGATATTCGTGAAGACATTGAGCGAAAAGATCATAACTCTTGAGGTAGAGAGCTCAGATACTATTGCCAATGTGAAGGCGAAGATCCATGACAAGGAAGGAATTTCTCGTGATCCGCAGAGGCTCATTTTTTGTCGTAAACAGCTTGAGGATGACCGAACCCTTGCAGATTATGACATTCGGGAGGGTTCCTCCCTTCACCTCATCCTCCATCTAAGAGCGGGTATGCAGATCTTTGTCAAAACCCTCACTGGCAAGACCATCACTCTGCAAGTCGAAAGCTCTGACACATTTGACAATCTGAAGGCTAAACTTGAAGCACAGGAAGGGATTCCACGCCACCAGCAGTGTCTGATCTTTGACGGAAAACAGCTCAATAACGGACGCACTTTTGCCGACTACAACATCCAGAAGGAATCGACTCTTCACCTTGATCTCCGTTTGAAAGGAGGGATGCAAATCTTTGTCAAAAGCCTGACCGGCAGGACAATCACGCTTGCAGTGGAGAGCTCAGACACTATTGATAACGTGAAGGCCAAGATTGAGGATAAGGAGGGGATTCCTCCGGATCAGCAGAGATTGATCTTTGCAGGTAAGCAACTTGAAAATGGCAGGACTCTAGCGGATTATAACATTGAAAAGGAATCTACACTGCATCTTGTCCTTCGCCTCCGTGGTGGTATGCAGAAATTTGTGACGACGTTAACAGGCAAGACCATCACACTGGAAGTTGAGAGCTCTGATACGATTGATAACGTGAAGGCTAAGATTCAATACATTGAAGGTATTCCTCCGGATAAGTAGAGGCTCGTTTTTGCCGCCAAGCAGTTGGAGGATGGCCGAACCCTGACCGATTATAACATTCAGAAAGAACTTGCGACGGCGTGGTGGGCTTTGAGATTCTGGGGAGTGTTGCACTCAATGTTAAAGCCTTGCCCTGTAGAGACTTCTTGTTTTATCGGCTTTTAGATCGATATTGTATTTCGTGGGCTGTGTTTGTTTTCTGTTCTAATCTTATGTCACATGTCATTTGTAAGAGTATTTTCCTTTTTATAAATTTTATTAAAATTTTCATATAATAAATAGCCTTATTCTTATTATAGATTTAAAAATAGTTTAGCATTACTGGTGAGAATTATATCGTTCCATGCCACATTTAATAAAATTTTTATGTGGAAAATAATATCTTTGTACTAAATTAAAGAAAAATTAAGGAAGCAATTGTAAATTTGGTGGATTAAAATAATTAGCATAGTTTTTAAAAGGGTGAGAATGAGATAGCTTAAGTAATTTAAGGAAGGATTTTCTATTTATGTTGTTAATTGGAATCATAAAAATATTGAAATTAAAATGATCATTTTAGATGTTTCACTTTTTCATGATTAGC
Organism: Picea glauca; assembly: GCA_000966675.3. Taxonomy (NCBI): domain Eukaryota; kingdom Viridiplantae; phylum Streptophyta; class Pinopsida; order Pinales; family Pinaceae; genus Picea; species Picea glauca. Next base: position 438,555 of record JZKD02S2263939.1, read on the forward strand.
TCCTACATTTAGTGAAAAGATTGTACATTTGAAAAGAGAGCTTAAATCCTGATAGACTCAAGAACTTGATATATATTTCTTTAAATGAGAAAAAGAGAGTACCCAAAATGTGAAAATTATAATGATACAAACATGGAGATGAATACTTTCTATGAATCATTCTTTCCATTGAATATGAACAAAATTATGATACAAAAAGGGCTGACCACCTTCAATTTTGTATCCTAGAACTAAGAGAAGAGAAGACTTGAGAAGTTGAAAGAATGCACTTACCTTTGGAAGGTTTATTGTTTGGGGGTACAATGAGGTTGCTTACAATTCCATAGTATCTCATTGAAGATGAGAGTAGATAAGGAATTATTTTAAAGATAATCTCTTTTTCTACCTTGTTGTGAACATGGAATAAAGAGTGAGGGACTTTCGAAAATGTGGAACTGTATCATGGTATAGATAGTTGTCCTAGAACTATGCAAGATCACATGAAATTTCAATGCTACTATTCTAGCCTTTTTTTGAAATTTGTGGTAGAACTTTACAACCTTAACGTCATTTGGCCTTTTTATAATGGGAAAACTTGAGGTCTTTGAGCTTTGAAACTAAGATACACAAGAAGGAAAGATGTCAAGGAAGAAAAATAAAGAGTTCTTTTTTCGCTACACCATTCCCTTCAAAACAAAGTGTTCTTGTGTTGCTACACCATTTCCTTCAAAATTCCCACTAATACCCTAGGACAACATTGTTTCTCTAGACCCCCAAAATCATTGATTCTATGAGAGACAAAACAAAAACTATTAAAAATATTATATATAAAAAAATCGATTGGAAACCCCAATCCCGATTTTTTATGAGGATCAAGAATAATCCCTAATCGTCAAGGATTTCTCGAAATCAAAATTAAAGACCCAATTAAAGGATTGAGATATATCAACCAATTTTACTTAAATTTGTTTTTTTTAGAAATATTATTATTAGTCCCTACTAAAGGCCTAGGACTATAGCAATCGTTTTTTCATCAAATCCAATTTTATTTTGCATTGACAAAAAAATTGTCATTTTTTTTCATAGTTTAACTTTTTCCGAGAGATTCAATTTTATTCCTTGTGATTCATCCTTCAAAATAAGATATTATTTTTGGGATGATGATGAGAATTTAATAAGCAATTCAATTATGCAGTAGCGAATGGTTGGAATGAGTGAATGTAGGAGTGTCAAATTTTTGAGAAGATCTCGGTTTCCAAAGCTTGCTATTGTTTCAGTTCTTGAATGGGGACACTAAAAGTTGTGGGCCAAACAATATGAAAATGTATTTATTATACAATATATATACCTTTTAATAAATATATATAGATTATACACTTACAAGTCTTCTTTAAATTTAGTACAATCCATAAGTTTTGAAGGTATTTATGTGTACTATATGACATAATTTTATGTGGGGGATTTTATGGATTGAAATGAGTATTAATTGAGCTCTTTTGTTCTAAGTAATTGTTGATTTCTTTGCGTTTGATCATGATATAGTCTTTTACAAGCCATAAAAACAAGGTTCTTTGAAAGTCGTAAGTGTTGCAACTAGCGACTTGCAAGACATGAATTTGGGCTTGTACAAATCTATGTTAGAAGGTAGGAAATCCTATGCACTTATGATCTTTCTCTGAACTAGTTTGCTTGCATATTAATTTATGTATTTTCATATAAGTGCAATTAGTTTCTCTCATGCATAGTGCAGTTACTTGTATTCTTGATCTTTAAAATGTCATGGATATTCCACTGGAACAATTGATCTTTAAATCTACCTATGAAGGTTAAATTCCTTTAGATTTTCAGAATATTCACTTATTGATTTTTTTCTTGTGCATGAAAATAGATAAAACGTGAAAAATAGAAAACAATAAAATACAATCACACGCCATCCATAAAATGGCACAAATATTTTCTTTACGAAACCCTTACAGGGAAAACCCAGCTAGAAGGTGAGGCTTCTCTCCTCTCTTTTATTTGGTATGGAAATAATGCAAGTACAAAGGAGAATATGGAGTTACCCAAGACATTTGGTCTATTAGGATTCTATAGAATATTAACACCCCTTTGTTATACTCTTTAATTTCCCACTCCTAGTTGCAACACAATACAATAGTATAGAATGAAACCCCTTCTCATCCTATTAGCATGATAGCCACCTAGGGGTAGGTTTTTGACTTCCTCAACCCTAAATTGTTATAGGGTTTTAAATATTCTATAATATTTTCGAAATAACATACATGGCTAGCCCCATAGGCATGAGTAATAGGGGTTGATGTGGCGTCCTCTTGTACCAAGGTGGTTAACAAAGTAGGTCAACTTGTGGGAGGCATAATTTTTTTATACAAGATTGAATTGACACATGTTATGCACTATTGGAAATATCTCACAGTGTAGAACACATTCAAAGAGATGTGCACAAGTTTTGTACATTAAAACCCCCAAAGAAGTCATTTAATGCCTCAAAATGGCTTCGAAAAGATCCAGACTCTAATTTTCCAAATTGGGACCTGCCACTAAAATGGCCCTGCAAGATGATTCCTCCAATTTTTTCCACTCTAAAAGGATCGAGATAGATGACAAACATTATAATGATCCATTTTGGATCAAGTTTATTACTTGCTGAAACAATGTGTAATTGTTTTTGGGTGTGTTGTATATTTGAAAGAGAATTGGGAATCAATTACTATATTTCTTGAGAATCAAGTTAAGAGAGTCAATAGTTGTTGAAGAAACTTTGTAGGCCAAAAACAGTCAAAGGTGAACATGAAAAAACCGTCGTGCATAGAGCAGTTACTTCTAGTTTGTTACTGGTTGGAATGGTGGAGTGAAATATTTTTTTTGTGTGTGTTTTATAAGCAAGATAGAAATATGAGACGATTATCGTTTTGTTCTTTTCAAAGGCAATTTAATCGATTAAGGGGTTGTTAAAAAAACTTTTAGGAAGAAAATAATTTAAGGTTAACATAAAAAATGTGTGCTTGTTTGAGGTTGTTGTTCACTTTTTATTTGGGTTGTAGAATGCATTTATCTAGCTTGTGTTTTGTTATATTTACGAAAGACAAAGATCTTGTCAATTTATAAGTGTTATGGCTTGGGAGTTGTAGAACTTGTGGTTTTGGACTTATGAAAATATATGTTAGAGGGTACGAAATCTTGTGCATTACGTGATATATGTGAAGGAAGATTAGAAACCGATTCTTATATTTCATTTTTAGAATTAATTTAATTCAGTCAAGGGCTATTTTCAGAGATTTCATGGGTAAGGAAGAATCAACGTTAAACAAAAAAAAAAGGTGTGTTTCTCTGGGCTTGTGTTGTTCTTTTCATTTTGCAATTGCTTGATGCTATAGAGATAGCCTAAAGCAGTGGACAAATTTTCCTATCAGTTATTTCTACACAGTATTTGCAATAAGAAAGCAAGGTTGTCCTTCTTTTACCCTGACTTTCGCCAATTGTCTAGGATATTCACTTATGTTTCTTGAACATATGCAATTATTTTATGTTCTTATTGTCTAATTGTGTATGCTTTATGCATAGTGTAGGTGTTGTGTTTTATTGGAGTTTTCTTTGGCGTTTGATATAATCCTTTTGTCATTCATCGTATGAAAAAATGTATGTGTTGATAGTTCTCTTTCATTTAAATTTACATTTGAATATAAAGATAGCTACATGCTTCAAAAGATATGTCTTAATGTCAATAATTTTATGTAGTTATTGTAATAAATAGGATCCTAGTTCATATTGATATGATTGCAATACATATTTACATTTTTTGTCTCGAAAAACCAAGAAATGATGTATTGATCCATTCTAAAATTTAATGGAAGAGTAATGTAAATGCAAGGGGGACATGGAATGGATCAAATAGAGAGTGTGCAAGAGTATATGAAAAAATGCATCCAATCTAAAAATATGATTTCTCCATTGCAGATGGTCAATATTGTGATGTGAAATGTGTTTCTTCTTATGTGAAAAGACATTTTGTTTGACATTTTTTCTCCATTCCGGATAGTTCTATATTTCATGCTTTGTAATATATTTTCCTGTCACAGTGAATATTTGACTTGTTTTCAATTCATGTGTGGAGAATTGATATTGATTCTCCAGCATCCCTACATTGTGGTGCTTTTTCATGTTGGCACTTGCAATAGTCCTAGACCATGGATTTTTCCCATGTCCATAGGATTTTTCTATGAACATATCCTGACACTTGGTGTAGTTATGTTTTCCACACATACGTTGTGTGTACAGACATATTTCTAGTGCAACCAGGACTTATGTATTTTTCAATACTTGTGAGGTGAATTTATACCATTTATCATGGGGAGCTTGGGAATCCCCACATTTTCAATAGTTGGGCTCCTCGAATCAAAGAAATTCACCTTTTCAGTGGATTGATATTTGGAAAATTTCCCAGTCAAAAAGACTTTTTTTACAAGGGATTTTTTTCCAGGTTTTCATAATGATTTTGCTATGAAAATATGTCGAGAGTCACTCTAGTTATGTTTTGGACATACCCCTATTTCGGAAAGGTATATTGATAGAAAAAAAAACACTTGTGTATTTTAAATTCTTGTTCATCGTATGTAGAAATGTATGTGTTGATAGTTCTCTTTCATTTTCATTTATATTTGAAGATGCATATTCCTGAATTTTCAAAAGATATGTCTTAATGTCAGGAATCTGATGCAATTCTTACAAGAAATAGGATCCTAGCTCATATTGATATGATTATAATGCATATATATATTTGTTGTATATACAAAACAATTAATGATGTATTGATGCATTCTGTAATTCAATGGAAGAGTAACATAAATGCAAAGGGGATGTGGAATGCATAAAACAAATAATGTGCAAGAGTGTATGAGAAAATGCATTGAATCTGAAAATATTGTTTGTTTGTAGAAGATGGTCAATATTGTGATGTGAAATGTGTTGTTGCTTACATGCAAAGGCTTTTTCTTTGACGATTTGTGTGCACTCCATAGTTATATATTCCATTCTTTGTACTTTTTTTTTCCTAGCACAATGAATATTTGGTCTATTTTCGATTCCTGAGAAGAAAATCGATACCAATTTTTGATTCATGAGAAGAAAATTGATACCAATTTTCGAGGATCCTTGCATTGCGATGATTTCGCATGTTGGCACTTGCAATGGTTCTGCACTATGGATTTTGGAAAGTGTTGGTGTTTGAATCTATTAATACCAAAAAAGAAACCTCACGAGGATATGAATCATCTTTTGTTTTTAGAGAGTTGGTACTCCTCTTTGGCCTATGATCTTCGTTGAAATTTCAAATCAAGAATAATATAGGACTATGTCAAATAACATGAGTGAGAGTCTTGAATGCTCAATAAAATTCAAAGGATGAAAAATAAATATATGTATATAAAGAAGGTGGTTCCTGAGAAGTGGACCAAGAACTTCAAACATCACACATGGAAGAAAATAAAAATGTATATATCCTCACATCCATCATAGTTTAATAAAGATATGATCATATTCAACATAAAAAAAATGGTCTATCACATGAGATAACTTTGAAAGAGTATTTCTTATAGATATCAAAATAAATATTTTGATATATTGACATCAAATATTTTATATTCAGAACTCAAAATTATAAAATATAGTCAAAATTGATCCCGAATAAGTTCTCTAAGATTTCGCAAAATGATAATGTTTGTAACAATTCTTGAAATTAAATGAATTTGTCCATAAGGGATTGGTATTGGGGCTCTCATAGACCATAAATAAATATTTACCAGAAAATTTCCAAAGAAGGAAGGGTCAGAGAGGAACGCGAGCAACGAGATATGGAAAAAATACAAGGAGAAGTTATTAGAATTTGGTTATGATTTTCTAATGAGAGAATAGGTATAACTAGATGAAAATATGATAAAGAGGAAAATATGTGATTCAATGTAGACTTACTATGATGGACTCTCTCCTCCTTTACTTTCTTGTTGACGTGCCTTTTGTACCTTTGATCATTATGGTTAGGTGATCGGTTGTAACTGCTTCCATTGGTATTTCATAAATCTTGGAAATATGATTTCTTAGCCACTCTTCAATATAATCCCTTAACGTAGAAAATATCACTTTTTGTTTCACCTTGATATTAAAAAATTCTCCCTCGATTTGTCTATAGTCCATAGATAAATTTTGCAACATATTTTCAATATCTTCATTTTTATTAGTATATTCAACAGCCAACTGTTAATGTCATGATATGTGAACTCAACTATTCTATAAAAATGATTTCTTTACAGGCCTTCGATTTGTTATTCAAACTGTTGTCAGATAATGAACATTGAACTTGATATTAAAGTTTTGTCCAAAACTTTGATGGTGCTACCAAAAATATCCAAGCAAACAATATTTGAATATGCTTCTGCCCTTTTTCGTGAAATAAAATTTAATTTACTCAATAATTCCCTTAACATATTAACTCTTTTGATCCAACATGCCTTTAATTACTTCACGTGGCTCTCGGAGGGAAAATCTTCATGTTTTCTACTTTGGTCCATCATCATCGAGACCTTTTCTACGAATATTGCAACTCCATATGTGAAAAAGCCTTCATCATTCTTTAAATTGCATTCAAATATTCGTTATTATTCTGAATTCTGAGGTCGAGAGAGGCAAATCTTTTTGTCAAGTCCCATAATTCTAAAATTAATGACATTCTTTTCTTTATATTTACCTGTAAGACAATTTTCTTTTTGTCTATTTGGTTGTAAATCTTATTAAAATGTGTTCTTTCACTCTAGTTGGGAGGGATCATTTTCATATAATAAATAACATTATTCTTATTATAGATTTAAAAATGATATAGTGTTAATGGTGAAAATTATATCCTCACATGTTACATTTATTTAAAATTTTAAGTGGAATATTATATCTTTATATTAAATTAAAGAAAAATTAAGGAAGCAATTAAAAATGTGGTGGATTAAAATAACTAACATACTTTCTAAAAGGGAAAATGAGAATTCATAAATAAGGATTTTGTATTAATGTTGTTAATTGGAATTATAAAAATATTAAAATTAAAACATCTTATTAGATGTTGGTCCACTATTTCATGATCACCTCCTACAGTTAGTGAAAATATTGTACAATTTGAAAGGAGAGAGTTTAAAACCTCATAGACTCAAGAACCTGATATATATTCCCCCAAAAGAGTAAAGGAGAGTACCTAAAATGTGAAAATTATAATGATATAAGAATTGAGATGAATATTTTTTGTGAATCATTCTTTCCATTGAATAGGAACAAATTAATGATACAAAAATGGTTGACCTTTCTCCCCACCTTCAATTCTGTATCCCAAAACTAAGCGAAGAGGAGACTTGAGAAGTTGGGAGAATGCACTTACCTTTGGAAGGTTAATTTTTTGGGGGCATGATCAGGTTGCTTACAAATCCATAGTATCTCATTGAAGATGAGAGTAGATAAGGAATTATCTTAAAGATAATCTCTTTTTTTACCTTTATGTGAACATGGAATAAAGAATGAGGGAGTTTTAAGAATGTGGAACTGTATCATGCTATAAATAGTTCTCCTAGAATTGTGCAAGCTCACATGAAATTTTGATGCAACCCCCCTCCCCTCCTAGGGTTGTGCGACCTCCCAGTCTAGGATATTTCTAATTTCTGAGTTGAATTGACACTTTAGGCTTCTGATTGAACCCAAATCAATTATACACAGGCCCCTTTTCCTTGTGTGTGCAAGTTCTATCAGACCCACGAGCTATTCCTACGTGCTTCCAAAACACTAATGTTTATGCGCTATCTCCTTCTGCGATTAGCCCTTTCTTCATATGGCACCAGGTTGTTTCCTTGTGCAAACACGCGATTGCAGGCACGGGTAAGAGTGGTTTTAGACCAAAACAATTTTCACCCCGCAATTCACCTACAACTGCCACATATCCCTTTGTTAAAACAATGGTTGAAATTGCGGCACGCTGAAGGAGAATTAACGTCCCAGCATGTCTTGGCCCCGCAATCCTTCCCATTCATCAATCTCTCACTTTTGGCGATGTTGCATGATCAACAACTGCTATCGAATCCCCTTTCTTGCCTTCTTCTTCCTCCTTCCACATGTGATCCCAGATCTCCACGATCTTTCGACACATAGCTCCCATCCAAATCAGCGGCTAGGATTGATTCCAACTTTCTGGCCTTCGGGAATTTCAACTCTCAACTTTTCTTTCCTACATATGGAAATCTTCAAGAGTGGAAGATATTTCAAAACCTATCGCTTTAAATATGCGGCCAATATCTCCTCCGTGATTCTGGCCTTCGGGGATCTCAGTTCTCAAACTCTCATTTCTTCCAGAGAGATTCCTTTAATCCTCGAATTGACACTTTAGGAAAATTTTCTTTGTTAAACTTTGGTCATTCCAAGTCAGAAGCCGAATCATTGAGTGAAGTAAAATTATTGGATATAGAACATAGAAAACATGATCCATATCAAATTATCAATCGGCATGTTGCACAATGTGGGTTGAAAGCATATGAACGTGAAGATTCATTTTATGATGATATTTTCAGAAATGACAAGTCATACGAGGAAGTTCAGAGCATGGTGCAAATTTTGTCACTTGATGCACAGGTGGGGTTTGCATCTTCCCAAAGAAATAGAAAACAATGTTTACCAAATATTTTGTAGGGAGAAGTATCGACATTAGAGCAAGCGCCAGACACCATTCCTCCTGGTTTTGAGACCATCATTCAATATAATGCAAGTGCTAAAAGTAAATTAAAAGATTCTAAGACTCCTCCTCAGAATACAAAAAGTTCCCAGACCAAGGAAACACAAACAGAGAGAGGGAAAGGAGCAGAGACAAATCCAATAAATCTAGATGATATTCCAGAAATAGTTGGGGGAACAGATTCACAGGAGCTTGGGAGTCCCATTACAGCATTAACCCCACTACAAGCTACTTTTGGAAATCCTCACGAAGGGGATCTGTACGTGAGTGACTTAGAACCAATTAGCAGAGATGAAATACCTTCATCTGATTATTTTTTTAGCAAGAAATGAAGAGCGGTGTTGAAACATGAATTGCATCCTATAGGAGAAAGAACAGTTAAAAAACACAAAATTATTATTGATGGAAAAAAGCTAAAAGAAAGTGAATTCGCTACAGAGTTAGCAGGGACTATGGGGGCCACAGCATTGGCTAATATCTACTCTGTAGGAAATTTAATCACTATAATGGAGCAGAAAGATCAGGAAATTACACAGCTATAGGTTCGGTTGAAAGAAAGTGAAAAAATGATTGGATGGGGAATACAAAAAGGTCTTGAGCAAGCCAGGCTCAAAGATATCCAGGAAATTCAGAAGTTAAATGAAAATTTAATTGAAGCAAAACACATAATTCAAACTACCCAAGAACAAGTGCATGAAATAGGCAATGAAAATAAATCTCTTCAAGACAAGATCATTTCAATTACTAACCAAGTGATTTGAATAGATCAATTCAAGAATAAAGCATCAAAGATATATGCTAATATTGAAGAAGAACAACAAAATGTATTTTGCAATCTGGAAATCATCCAGAGTTATTCTCACGAATCCAAGAGATCTATGGACAAAGCAATGCAAAAAGAAAGGGAAGCTAAAGCAGTAAGAAATTCTTTCCAAAAGATAATCACTGCTTTACAGAAGGAAGAAATTGGAAAATCACATAAGTTGTCCATGTCAGAGCAGTTGAAAGGAGATGCAATGATAAAGGTTTGGGAAACCAACTTGGAAGATTATAAAAAGATTACAAAAAATGTCAATGAAGATTGCCAAAAGATTTTTGATTTCATTGAAAAAGAGTCAGCACATATCGGGGCAGATGGCTTATCCGATTCATTAGGAGAAATTGACATTAACAGGTATCAACTGAAGGCAAAAGAGGAACTGGAAGAGAAGAAGGTTGAAATCTCAAATATCAAAATAGTCCATATGACAAAAATCGAGAAGCTAATGATAGTTTCCAGTTCAAAATTGGAGAAAGTTAAGTCTATAGAGAAAATAGTTGCAAACCAGTTGCCAGAACTACAAATAACTTTCTTCTCATTTGAAGCGAACGATATACATGAGGATCCTAAGGCCTTGGTGAACTTTTTAGATAAACATGTTCAGATCCGAAGCAGATAAAAAAAGTTCTTCGATTCAGAATTAAAACTTTGTAAACATTTCTATTTTTAGAATTTTGTAATAAATTGTTAACGGTTGATGATAGTTTATGCAAACGAAAGATTAGGGAGTTCGTTAGTTACCAACGGAAATTTTGGACAAAATTGTATAAATATAATTTCAAGAGGCTGAAACAGGGCTTCAGAAATTTTGGGAAAAAGACAATCTTGTACGGTCAACTTTAAAGTTTATCAGAATACTATTCACAACAAGATTCTGGATCTTGTCATTCAGTGACTATGTTTCTTCCTTTGTCTACTTTCATTTGTTAAATCTTCTTCTTAATGTATATTTCTAGCAAGTGAATCAGTTTGGGATTGTATGCAATTGTTGTTTATAATTTGAAATTGGTTTGGATGTTGAATGTGTTACAGCTTTTCCTCTGGAATTATTTCAATAATTTTAAGACCTATAACCTTCTGTTTCTTAATATTTTCTTTTGTTAGAAAACCTACGTTTCATTCATTATTGTTAATGGAAATATAGGATTCTTTCTTGATCAAAGCCTTATATTTCTCTGTGTTATGTTTCATCGTTTACAATTTCATAATTGTCACTGAACCAGGAAACGACCCTAATTGTGTCTTTACTTTTCTGTTTTAAGTTTTAGAGTTGTTTTATCAATTCCTCTCCTGAATGTCTGAAGTAACAAATCTATAAAAAAAACCCCTTTTACAAACATATAAAAAAACAATCACCCATGACACTCCCTAACGGTAGACAACCAAACGTAGAACCCGGTTTACAAGATCAGACCAGCATTGCATTGAACCTATTTAACACTATATTACAAACTGCAACAAATATAAATGAGTTAGAATGATCGTGGGCAGTGATTGAACGCGACATAACCATCCAAGAACAACGAGAAGAAAGACAGAGACAGTTGAGAAACTGACTCTGATCTAGTTTTCTTTGTTTCTTTGTTTTAAAAGTGTTATCATATTCGGATGCCTAGACGGTGTGTTTTATAGCCTTAAAACACAAAATCTGGAACAACATATTTTTGGCACCATTGTCGGGGAACGAAGTAACGCATTAATTCCCTGGGAAATAACGACATTGACAATTTCTGTTTTTGATAGTGAACAAGAACATAAAACTTCATAAGGCTAAACTTATCTTTTACTTGGCGACTCCACATTTAATAAACTGGCTAGTAGCCGAAAAAATACCCGAAAAAACCTGGATACCAAACAAACCTCGCCAGTCTCAAATCCGGAGAAAATATTAAAATTAAGAAAATCTTTTAAACAAAACCTTTTATCAACTTTTAACATTGATCAGTCTGATTTTTCAAAATCAAATTCTTCTGAAACTTTAGAGCAATCACTTTCGCTTCCTCCCTCTTTCGACACATTTTCTTTTCCCAAAGTATCATCTCTTGTCTTCCCAGAATCTCCCCCACACACTATCATAACTTCAGTTCCAAACTCAACCATGGCAGGATTAAATGTTGGAGGAGGTGGCGGAGGTGGTGGAGGAGGAGGGAATCAAATACCATTCCCTGGAATTTTTGCCAAAGTGGCTGCTAGGTATGCTCCCTTAGTTCTTCCTGCCCCTCTTCATGATCTTCCCGAAAACTATATGAAGAGCCTCCCTAAATTCACATGGGAGGGTGATCTAACCGCACAAGAACATATTAATTTTTTCGATCAGTTTGCAGACATTCTGGGAATAGAACATGAAGATGTCTATTCCAGATTACTTGTTCAAACCTTTGAAAGAAAAGTAAGAACTTGGTCTAGGTCCTTACCGGCTGGGTCGTTAACATCTTATGACGAGCTGGAGAGAGCATTCATTAAACAATGGGGTGAGAGAAAAGATTACCTCTACTACCTAACAGAATTCGGTGCCTTAAAAAAGAAAAATTCTGAAACAATATTGGAATTTACTCAAAGATTTAATAAACTATATAACAAAATCCCAGCTGAAGTTAAGCCATCACAACCTTCAGCCAAAGTAACCTATGCTGGAGATTTTGACCCTGACTTTGCTTTATTGTTGAGGGAGAGACAGTCTTTAGATCTTCCTAAGATGCAAGATGATGCTGTAGAAATTGAATCTAATATGATGGCATCTGGAAAGCTTAAAGCAAAGAGAGAAAATGTTAATAAAGAAAATAGAAAATTTAAAGAACAAGGTGGACCTTCAGGGTCAGGGAAATCTGCTGGGGAAAAAATAGAGGAGATGGCTAGGGTCATCCAACAACTCTCCAATAAAATTTCTAAAATGGAATTAGAAAAACCTAGAAGGGATAATGTTCCCCGAAAGGATTTCCGAAAAAATTCTGAGCCACAAGGACCACATAAGACGATAAAAAATGAAGATTAGAAAGTTCAAGCACCTTTTAAAACTGAAGATTATATCGGAGAAGAAGAGTTTGGTGAATTTGAACAGTTGGACGAAGACATTGAATGTCTTGGTGATGATAACAGGTATCCTTATGTGTCTAGACAAGATTATGAGGCATCATTGATGAAGGAAAGTAAATAAGAAGATACAATTAATGACAATGCAACTGATGATTATGCATATCAAAGTGTTGCATATGACATCATTGTTGATTTGCAGGGAAGATATAATCTAAGGTCGAGAAACAAAAATCTTCCTAATATTCAAGCAAAAAAGGTTTTTCTTAGAAACGATAATAATGAGGAAAATCCTAAAGTTGCAGATAAACAGTCTGCAAACAAAAATATAACAGATAAACCTGTACAGTCAGAGTGAGTAGGAACAAATCCTGTAAATATCCAAAACCCTGTAAATATTCAAACCCCTGTAAAAGAAAATAAGGTTACACCACAACGAAAAAATGAAAAAAAGGTTACGGAAGCCCCGCATATAGAGAACGACAAAGCCGTAGGAAACTTTAACTTACAAAACGAAATAAGCAAGATTAAAATTCCTATCCCCCTTGTCGAATTAGCCAAAAATCCGATATACCAGAAACAAATAGCTAAAATGATTAATTTTTCTGAAAAGGAAAGTCAAGCGGACACAATCAATTTAGAAGACGATAGACCTATCATATCCTTCGGTCCGCATGTAGAAGGTCCCAAAGATACTGTAGCTCCCTTTTTTATCACACTTATTATTTTTGACCATCTTTTGCACAATTGTATGTTAGATTCTGGAGCTTCACATAATGCCATGCCCAAAGCAATAATGGACAAACTTGGTCTTGAAGTCACTAGACCATATGGTGATTTGTACTCTTTTGATTCTAGAAGGGTTAAATGTATAGGAGTGATCAAAGACCTAGTGGTTAAATTAGCTCATATACCCTCTAAAATCATTCTTATGGATGTGGTAGTTGCAGATATTCCACCTAAGTATGGAATGCTGCTATCTAGATCTTGGGGTGCTAAACTTGGAGGATCTATCCAGCTAGATATGATGTATGCGATGATCCCTATTTTTGGAGGACAGTTCACTCGTCTATACACGGAAACTCGAATGGCATTCACTGTCAGTGACCCTAAAAACCCTACGAATCACCCAGTGTACATAGCAGACCAAGATTTAGGAAACTGTATTTTATCATTAGACGATGATTTCGAAATGGATGTAGATAATATGGATACCGAAGAAAAAATTCCAAAAAACGAAATAAAGGAAAATGTATATAGTACTGGCACCTGGAAGATGTTTTTTGACGGAGCCTCTTCTTATCTCAGAGCTGGAGCTGGAGTACTCCATATTGCCCCTGACGATCAATTTGTCATACTTTTTTCTTATAGGCTCCAGTGGTATATAGACTGTACGAATAATGTTTGTGAATACGAGGCTTTAGTACTCGGTTTAGAGGCTGCCAAAAAAATGAAAATTAAAAATATTGAAGTATTTGGGGATGCCGAATTGATCATAAAATAAGTAAACCGGCAATACCAAGCAAAACATCCTAGGTTAAGGACTTATAGAAACTGTGTCTGGGATCTAGTTGAGAATTTCTTCACTTCTGTGAAATTCCATTTTGTTCCTAGATCAAAAAACCAA
>JZKD02S2263939.1:468056-511939 GCA_000966675.3 Picea glauca
AATGGAGTGGGTGACTTATCGAGCAAGCATCTATAATATATAATAATGAATAAATACAATGTTTTTATGTTGTTTTAGATTGAGGGAGGAGGGATTCTTTCTTGATCGAAGGAAGTATTGAGGGAAGAATATAGTAAGAGGGCACCATAATTGCGTGGTAGAATTTGGATAATCTGTTTATGATCAGAATAATAAAATAAGGATACTTACTTTTCATGCATTGGTATGTAGATCTAAGCTAACCGTGCAGCTAGGAGTTGTGAAAAGATTCAATATCCAACCCCCAACGCCCCCTAGAAAGACGTTCCACCCCGCTCTTTAAATAGAGATCATGGACCAATCAAGTGTTAAGCCACACATCAATGGTCATTAAGATCGAGGAGAATATGAACTGTCATATCATTCTATTTCGCGAACATATCATGACCGTAAGATTTCCTAACTACAAATGCATACTAATGCATACTGAATAAACACACTAAGAAACACACTTTTACCTAATGACACATTAGACCAAGTAGATATTAACTAACTCCTAAGTGTCTAAATATCCTAACATCCCCCCTTAAGAACAGATTGGGATATGATTGAAGGATTTACAATAGTGACACAATAGTAGAAGGAAGGAAGCATTAGATCCCATCCCCCTTTAATGACAACTTCTTGAAATCCTAACATAGATCGAAGTTTGGAAAACTTCGCTTCTATAAGAGACTTTATGAAAATGTATGCAACTTGATCTTCTGTAGGGAAAATGAGCACTTCAATAACTTGATCATAAATGATGTTTTTGATGAAGTGCATGTGTAGCTCGATGTGCTTGTTGTGTTGATGTTGAGCTGGGTTTTTGGTGAGATTGGTGGCACTCTTATTGTCACACCAAAGGCTAATTGGATGTTGTTGTTGGAATACAAACTTTGAAAGGATCTATCGAAGCCACAAGGCTTCCTGAATTTCATTTACCATTGCTCGATACTCTACTTCTGCTAAAGAAAGTGAAATAGCTAGTTGTTTCTTATAGGTCCAAGTGACAGGTCATGAACCAAGGATGAAAACATAACCTATAGTAGACTTTCGATCATCAGGCTTGTTGGCCCAATCTGAATCAATGAAACCAACCAATAAAGGAGTCCCCTATGAACTGTATTGTATCCTGAACTGAATTGTACCACAAACATAGCGAAGTATCATTTTAGCTACTTTCTAATGAATTTCATGAGGTGTTTGCATATACTGGGAAACAAGACCAACAAAAAACGAAATATCAGGATTGGTATGAGTCAAGTATAAGAGGCTACCAACTAATTGACAGTACATGGTGGCATCAACTTCATGAGAAGTACAAGTGGTACTAAGATTGACTCCAGAATGGAAGGGAGAAGGGATTGGTTTACAATCATCCATATGAAAGCGATGAAGAAGGTCACAAGAATACTTAGAATGGGAAAGAAAAATTCCTTCATTGGTTTGAAAAACTTGGCGGCCAAGGAAATAGTGCAAAAATCTAATTCTGTCATTTGAAATTTCTTCTTAAGGTTGGTTTTCACATGGTTTAAAAGTTTTGAGTCACTACCTGTAAGTAAACACTTGCTTTTTTCCATTCTTGTTCATAGGACACATGGACACATCCATATTTCGCAAAGGTATATGGCTATCATAGGCAACACTTGTGTTTTTCCATTCTTGCTCATCGTATAAAAAATGTATGTGTTGATAGTTATCTTTCATTTTCATTTATATTTGAAGATGCATATACCTGGATGTTTGAAAGATATCTCTTAATGTTACAAATCTGATGCAATTATTATAATAAATAGGATCCTAGCTCATATTGATATGATTGTAATGCATATATATCTTTGTTGTCTAGAAAAAGAAATCAATGATTTATTGATGCACTCTGTAATTCAATGGAAGAGTAAGAAAAATGCAAAGGGGAGGTGGAATGAATCAAACAAATAATGTGAAGGAGTGTATGAAAAAAGGCATCCAATCTAAAAGGATTCTTTCTTTGTAGTAGATAGTCAATATTCTATTGTGCAATGTGTTTTTTCTTATGTACATAGGATTTTTCTTTGATGATTTGTGTGCACTCCACATATTTGTATCTTAAATTATTTGTACATTGTTTCTCTTAGCACAGTGAACATTTGGTCTATTTTCAATTCCTGAGCGAAAAATTGATACCAATTGTCCAGGATCCCTGCATTGTGGTGATTTCACATGTTGGCACTTGAAATAGTTCTGTACTTTGAAATTTGGAAAGGCATGTGGTTTTCATGGTGGTTGGGCCATTTATGGGAGGTTGAATTGCTTGCATTTATGAGGAGAGAGCATAGATTTAGAACTAGTGCAGAGAAAATGTCCCGCTTTTCCATGTGTTGGATAATGGTTTATGTTTATGATTAGGGATATTTCAGAGGTTATTCATGTAAATATGAGACTTGCATTTTTCCTTGAAGAAATTGGAGCTAATCTATGTATTTATGCTTGAAATATTTTGTAGAAAGAAGACTTTTTTTACGAGGGATTTTTCCCAGGTTGTCTAAAGGATTTTTTTATGGACATATGTCATCACTTGGTGCAATTATATATTCTGCACCTTCCGAGAGAAATATGGATATTCCAGTCAAATCTTGTGTATTTTCAATGCTTGTGACTTGAATTTATATCATTTATCATTTTTCACTTGCACAAGTCCACAATTTAAATAGTTGGGCACTGTGAATCAAATCAATTCACCCTGTACTATATTATTATTTGGAAAATCTCCTAGCCAAAAATCCTCTTTTACAAGGGCATTTTTTTAGTTTGTTGGAAGGATTTGTATATGGACATATCTATGCAGTTGGTGTAGTTATATATTGTGCACTTGTGTACTTTGTAGAGGCATATGGATATCATAGGAAGCACTTGTGTATTTTCAATGCTTATGTGGAGAATGTATGTCAATTGTCATCATGTAGTTTAACACCTCCACAATTGTGGGAAGGATTTTTCTATGACCATGTATTTGAAGTCTGCATATGTATTTGTTGTATTCATCTGCAATGGGTGCAACTATGTCACACGCATAGGAAAGACTTGGTCTATTTTCAATCATTGTGCAGAGGATCCATGTTGGTTATTATAAGGTACCAAATATAATATAATATGAAGAAACATGAATATTCAATAGATATCAATGGAAAAACACAATATTGAGAAGAGAAACACCAAAAATAATACCTTTATTCAAATAAAGAAATGTTCACTTGCCTCTTTGAGGGGAAACCTCGAGTAGAGGAGACGTCTATTACAATAATTCTCAATACCGAGACTTCTCATGCCTCCTGCTATTATTTATACTAATTATATATTATAAATAAAGTTCTAGAGGAAGATATTTCTAGAAGTGGAAGCTTCTATAACGTCTTCTTACATTGACTTGTTCACATTTATTAAATAGGTCTTATTAACTAATTTCAACCTTTATTACATAGAAAATATATTGTTCTACCTATGTGAGGGGTTAGGGAGGTTAGCTCCATAACATGCCCTCCCCCTTGAAGAACAACTTTGTCCTCAAGGCTTGATATGAGGAAATTATTTTAGAATGATGGTCGTCTCCCAGGTGGAATCTTCTGGAGTTGTATCTTTCCACTTAACTAACACTTCCTTGATGGTTTTTTGATGGAGGAAACAATTTCACTGGTCCAAGATGGATTGTGGTTGCAACCAAATGGAACCTTATTCATCCAACTCAGGGATACTGGTTTGATTTTGGCACTTTGTTCCAACCACTTTCTTTAAGCATGAGACATAAAAAACACGATGGATCTTAGAATGATTGGGTGGAGATAAATGGTATGCCACATGCCCCACTCACTTGAAAATGGTATAAGGAACCTAAAATTTGGGAGAAATATTTTGAAAGTGTTCACATTTTAGTGAAGACTTCTTATAAGGTTGTAGATGAAGAAACACCTAGTCCCCTTCTACTTTCTACTTCATGCGGTTTTGAGCCATGACCAAATTTTCTTTGAGGGAATAGAGAATGGCCTCTCAGACTGTAATTTTTCTAACAACCTCTTGAACCTCCAAAACATGTAGCATGCATGATAAGACTAATGGTGGCTTTTGTCCATAGACTGCTTCAAAAGGAGTCATATGAGTAGCTATATGGTAATATGTTTTGTACCACCACTGAGCTAGGGATAACCATTGAGCCCATTGATGTTGTAAGTTAGATGTAAAACACCGAAAATATGTTTCCAAACACTTATTTACAACCTCATTTTGGCCATCATTCTGGAAATGATATGAAGTACTGAGATGGAATTGGGTTCCTTAGAGCCTGAACACTTATTACCAAAAATTACTGGTGAAAGTTGGATCTCTGTCAGAGACAATATAATAAGGCATTCCACGAAGTTTAAAGATATTATCCATGAAGCATTGATCCACTATGGATGTGGGGAATGGGTGTTTAAGAGAACAACAATGAGCATATTTGGTAATATGGTCGCCTACAACCATGATGATTGACTTATTATCTGATTTTGATAATCCAACAATGAAATCCATAGAAATAACACTCCAAATAGTAGGGGAAGCTAGAAGTAGTTGGAGTGTGCCTATGGATTTGACTATTTATACCTTGTTTCATTGACAAACATCACATTCAACCACAAATGTGAGGACATCATGTTTTATACCACCCCCCAAAAAAAGAACGTTTGACCATTTCATAGGTTTTGGTAAACCCAAAATTCCCAGCTATGGATGAAGCATGAAGCTCAAGAAACATTATGGATTTAAGTTGTGACTCGTTGGTTAAATAAATAAGGTCTTTGTAGCAAATCTCTTCATTGAGCCAAGAGTACCCTGGAGGATATGGAGAATGTGTTGCAATTTTTGGATCGGGAGAGACAATTTGGGGTCTTACAACCATTCTTGGTGAACAAATTGGAGCTAATATGGTACAATGAAGGAGAGGGAAAAGGGGAACTGACCTCCTTCTTCATACTTCCTGGAAAGAGCATCAACAACCAAATTTTATTTTCCCTTCTTGTAAATGATCCCATAATCATATCCAAATAGATTTGTCACCCATTTTTGTTTCTCTAGGGATGAAATTAGTTGTTCTAAAAAATGCTTGAGACTCTAATGATCAATTTTAATTTGGAGGTATATCAACTACTTGAATGGAATGGATTTGGGAAATAATTCAAAAATGATTTTTTTTAGGAGATTTTCATTTGATAGGAATTGATGATCTCAGGGGAGCCTACTATGATGCCTTGGAACTTATATTGTTGTCCCTCCTATTGGAATTGCATGGTTAATTCCTTAAAATACATGAGGATGGATCCCATAGTGTGTAACCATTTAATATTGAGAAAAATGTCACAATCACCCATGTCGATGGAAAACATATGAGATTTTTGGTGATATTGACCAATCTGTAGTCTCACATTTTCACAAGACCAACCACATTTGATGAAACCTCCATTGGCAATCATGATTTGAAAATTGTTGGAAACACATATATAACAATTGATTTCCTGGGCAATGTGATGATGAATAAAATTATGAGTGTTGCCACTATCAATGAGGATGATGACCTTTGTGTGCTTAATGTAGCCAATGAGATTGAGGTTTTGGGGAGTAGAGAAGCCAGTAAGGGTATGCAGTGAAATTATTGGTTCAACTTCTAGTGGATCAGGGAGTGGAGTGGGAGAATTGGTTGGGGTTAGGTATTCCACTGGAGAAACTTCAACCTCTTGTTCAACAACATCCACATAAATGGCCATAAAATTTTTTTGTTACTTACACTTGTGCCCCATAAAATATGTTTCATCATAATTATATCAAATACCTTGAGTTAGATTTTATCCATTTCTTCCCGAGTTAGTTTTTGGATATTTAGAGGAGTGGCAGGAGGGGTATTAGTTGTGGAGCTTGATTATCTTCTTGATTCAAAGGTTTTTTTCAGCCTTCCTGGATCCCATTTCTTGAGGCGGGGGGGGGGGTGTTGTGGGGCTTCCCCCACACTATTTCCATTAGGGGGGCCAAGGGGGGGGCCGAGAAAATTAATGGACCATTCATTATAAGGTCGTATATCTGATGACAAAAGTTATGTTATTGTTTTTTTCCCTAGAAGGAAACATTATTTTCATGAGGGAATTGTATTGTAGTTGTGTATGTGTGTGAATATTGTATTCAAATAGAGGATACTGTGAGAGAAAGAAGAGGATGTTACAGTGGTTTATTTGTAGGTTTTATCTCTTCATTTTCTAGATAATAATAAAAAGGAAGGACCTGACAATTTCTTTGGTGGGTGTAGCCCACACTGGGCGAATCACGTATATCTATGTCTCTATTGTATTGTGTATATTTTGTATTTCATTTCCATATTTATTTATTTTATTTCTCCACGATCTTGTATTTCTAACAAGGGGTATGATTTGTAGGTCAAGTGTGAGGAATAAAAGAGGGTTTGTGGTTCTAGGAAAAGACAATCTATTGAGATTCATTGGCTCATTAAGTAGCTTGAAATAAAGTTTGAGGGTGATCCATTAGGACTTGAACACAAATTTCATCCTTTAGGTCACTGATAAAGCATTCTCTAAAGAAAGCATCTAGCATGCCCTTCATTCATAAAGACAAGTGTTCAAATGAATATATAAATTCTTCCACTGTGCAATATTGTTTCAATTTGTTCAAACGAACTAGATAGTGGGTGCTAGTGTCAAAGCATTCATAAAGATATGCAACAAAATATGTCCAAGAGACATACCCTTGGTGCATATTTCTATGCCATTTCCTCCATTGTTAGCATTCATGATACATATAAAGGACACCATAACGAAGTTTGGCCAAATCATCAGTAATTCCATGCAAGGAGAAATAACGTTCGAATTGAGTGACCCACCCTATGGGATCTTAGCCATCAAATTTTTTCACCTCAACTATGGGAAGACGAGGGTCATGATGAAGGGAGTTGGAATGAAGGGACATATTATGGGAATATTCCTCACCTTCATAGTGTGAATATTGATTATAGAAGGGATATCCATGGGACTCTTTTAACCATTGGTTGAGAGCGGTGGTGAGGGAGGCCAATTCACCCTTAACTACTGCAAATTATCTCGTAACGTTGGCCTTAAATGTTTCCAATTTGGAATTAGTCGAAAAAATCTCTGAAGTCACTCTTTGGATGTTCTCCTAGCACTGTTTGGATTCTTCTTGCAAATGAATGATTTCTTGGTTGCGAGTGGTGGCCATTTGAGAACGAGGGACGACAGGGAGGAGAAGTGGTTCCATAGAAAAAAATATGGATAAATTATATATATGATGGTGATCATGGTTAAAAGAGGAATGGAATGGGATAGATGTCAAATAAGAGTGTCGGGAAGGGTGGGTGGGACCACATAAAAATAGGTTTATAAGTGATAGGTACCACAATGATCAAGGCAAAAAGGGGAGTCGAATGGGATGGGTCACAAATAAGAGTTTCCAGAGGGGGTTGGGTCCAAGAAAAAAAGGTTAGAAAATGATATGTACCACTGTGATCAGGGAAAAGAGAGGAATCCAAAGGGATAGGTCCCAAATAAGGGTGTCGGTGGGACCACTATACATTTTTATCTACTTCCACAGAGTTATACTTTGACCTGAATAATAGTGTAGTGTTCAAATGTTCGAATTCCTAAAAGAAAAATGTGTAGTAATTTCACAACCAAAATGAAAGAGGCATGGTTGTGCAGCCAAAATATCCTTTCTATTCCTTGGCTGGTATGTTCCCCCTAGGTTAGGGTTTGTAGGGTTCTTGTGGACAAGGGTTTTCCCTGTTCTATAAATATCTAATATACATTCAGGGTCTAATAATAGGACTCATCCCAATATCTCAAGGAACCAAATAAGGAGGCTCGACCACACCCTTATCCATACTACCCGATTACCCAGGTACTGTAGAGTATCTTCTCAAGTGTTCTTCTCGATGACACTATAGCAATCAAGCGGTTGATTGGTTGATCAAGGGATGGTTTCAGGAGACCTAGGGGACTCTAGATATACTTGTTGTGATAGGGGAGTGTTGGCCATGTACTTATTATGTATGATGTGGTACTACTTGAGGGATACCAACAAGAGTTACATAGGTTTCCATCAAGGAATAAACTTTCATTTCTAGGGAACACCATGAAACCATCTACACCTCCTGCACGTATTCTTCTCCACTATAGTTTAACCCACTGAACGATAGATATCTCTGATTTAAATACATCGACAATACATGTTTATGCCTTGGAAAAAAAAATTACCCATAATTCCTACCAAGGAAATTGCTCTGATACCAATTGTAAGGTACAAAATGTAATATAATATGCAAAAATATGAATATTTAGCGGATATTAATCGAAAAACTAAATATTGAGAAGAGAAACACGATAAATAATATCTTTATTCAAAGAAATAAATGTTCACTTGCCTCTTCGAGGGGGAAACCTCCAGAAGAGTAGAGTTCTTTTACAATAATTCTCAATACCAATACTTCTCATGCCTCCTACTCTTATTTATACTAATTCTATCTTTTAAAGAACATTCTAGAGGAATACATTTCTAGAAGTGGAAGCTTCTATTAGGTATTCTTACATTGAATTGTTCACATTTATTGAATATGTCTTATTAACTAATGTTGAACTTTATTACATGGAAAACATATTATTCAACCTACATGGGGGTTAGAGGGTTAGGTCCCTAAAAATGATTCTCGTGGGTTGTTGTGCTTTTGCAGGTCTGCATTTGTAATAGTTCTGCATTTTGTTGTGACAATCTAGGTAATTTGGAGGAAGGCCAAGTCACTTTTGGAGTATTATTTTTTCTCAAATTTAGAATGAAAGGGAAGGGATTTAGGAGTGATGAAAAGTAAATGTCTCATTTTCTATGAATTTGGTGATAGTTTCTATTTATGGTTACTTGTGTTCCAGAGGTTGTTTTTGTGTTTCGAAGAGACACCTTAGTCAATATGCACGATGCACTTGGTATTGAAGCAATCTAATCTCTCTGATTTATTTATGTTTTGAAAATTTTGTGATGGAATGAGATATTGCAATTCTCTTCACAGGCGTGTTCTTTGGAAAGCGATCACTTAATCTATTTTCAATATTTGTGTAGAGAATCCATGCTTTCAACCCTTTCACTGAGATTCAATATTGCTTATGGTTTTGCATTGTCATGCTTATATGCATCGACACTTTGATAGTCAACATAGTTGTACTTGGTCTATTTTTAATCCTTGTGTAGAGAATTGACACGGGTCATCCTCCCACATTGTTGCACCTATACACCTTCTTATTTCCAATAGTTCAACATCGTTGATTGTGACAAGTGATGCAATTTGAAATATAGGTCATTAATTTATGGTAAATTGATTTTTTCTTATTTAGGAGGAAAGGAAGGAATATAGAAGAAGTGTGAAGCAAATGGGTTCATTATTTGTGGATTTCTCGATGTTTTTTTTTTTTATAGTTATTGTTATTCGAAAGGTATACAATATATGTGTAAAATACATTTTAGTGGATTGGCATTCTACTCTTATCCTGGGAAATCTAAGCTCTGTGATCTATATATATTTGAAATTTTTTCTAGTCAAAAACATTTTTACTTGGCAAATTTTGAGGTTGAATGGAAGGTTTTGCTATGGTTATATCTCTGCCCTTCACATTACTATGCCTCTTTCACAGTAAAAAATTGGTCTATTTTCAACACATGTGTGGAGAATTCATAACATGTGTTCTTTTTCACTCAGGCAGTTCCCTGCCAATAGTTATTGGAGGCAATGAAAGTAATCATGTAGTATCTTTGATTTATCCAGTGGTGTGCTAGATTAGTTTATTTAATTGACAAATGCATGCAACTAGTTTATTTTCTTGTTTTTAATATGCCCCATGTCTATGGACATAATTGAATCTAATACATAAAAATCCTACTACTCTTGACATTGGACATTCTGATTTCTATGTGTTCCAAAATAGTCCATTGTTGTTGCTTCACAATTTGTTGTTCATGCATTGTGTAGTTACTTCGTTTCATTTAAATTTGCATTGGCATTCGTGTAATGTTTAAGAAAACCAATTTTTGTTTTTTGGATCTATTACTTGATCAAACTATGCAATGAAATATTTTTGGGGCGTATCATATATGCCAAATAAAATTAGTAGCTACATTTTGTTTTTCAAGGGTAGGTTAAAATGGTCAAGGACTATTTCAGAAACTATATATATCAAAGAGAATCAAAATTAAGCATAAAAAAAAATAATGTATGGTTGTTGCGATTGTATTTATCATTTTATGTTCTTGATTTCTCAATGCTATAGACATAGTGTAAGCATCATCAAAATTACAAAAACTAAAACATGGAAGATACAATAGATTTTGAAAACTATGAAAACAACACGCAGTGCATTGTGCATGGAAATATTGAACATGTTCATATAAATTCTTTTTCAGATTTGATGCATTGCATGTCTTGTTGCATTTATGCTACTCTTCCATTGAATTGTGAAATGGATTAATAGATCATTTCTTGGTATATTTGGACAATGGAGATAAAGAGGATTTATAATAATCTGAGCTTGAGGTAGGATTCAAATTCTTGTATGAATTGCATGGGACTCATGACATTGAAATATATCTATCAAAAAATCTTCCTATCTACATATTAAAATGTAAATGACAATGAGAGAGGTCTATGAGGAGATGAAATTTTCATACAATGGTTAGAAAAATGGTTACATATATTGATTTTAGTTTTGGTGCTAATAAGGAAAACAAAGTATGTTCATTTCTAAATGCAAATGCAAATTCATATTGCATATTTTTTCATGATGCAAACTCTATAAGTAGTCACTATGAACCATTTATTTACAAAAATAATGTATGGTTGTTTGTTATTGTATTTATCATTTTATGTTCTCGATTTCTCAATTCTATAGGCATAGTGTAATCATCATCAAAATTACAAAAAATAAAACATGGAAGATACAATAGATTTTGAAAACTTTGAAAACAACATGCAATGCATTGTGCATGGAAATACCGAACATGTTATGCATAGAAATTCTCTTTTCAGATTTGACACATTTTCATATAGTCTTGAGGATTGTTTTTTTGATGCATTGCACATCATGCTTCATTTAAAATACTCTTCCATTGAATTGCAAAATGGATTAATAGATCATTTCTTGGTATATTTGGACAATGGAGATAAATAGGATTTAGAATAATATGATCTTGATCTAGGATCCAAATTCCTGTATGAATTGCATGGGGTTTATGACATTGAAATATATCTATCAAAAAATGTTCCTATCTACATATTCAAATGTAAACGACAATGAGAGAGGTCTACAGGGAGATGAAATTTGCATACGATGGTTAGCAAAATTGTTAAATATATTCATTTCATTTTGAGTGCTAACAAGGAAAACAAAGTATTTTCATTTCAATAGAAATGCAAATGAAGATCGATATTGCATATTTTTTCATGATGCAAATCCTATTAGTAGCCACTATGAACCATTTATTTACAAAGAACAAGCCATATGCAATATTGAACAACGTAATATCTACTTGTCGTCGATGTGAAAAAACCTTGAATACTGTTGGAAATGTAATATGGACAAGATGTGTTCATATCGGTTGGGAAAAGTGATTTATGTCATATCTACTTACGATGATAGTTTGTTCAGAACAATGTGTTATTTGATAGACACATACTTCAATGTACAATCCTTTAGAGTTTACATTGTGCAATACTAAAACAATGCAATGAAAAGTGGTGACCATAATGCATTGCATTGCTTGCATGAATATTTGAGACATGGTCCTATAGACAATTCAACAACTATTGTGAATTGTAAGGAGTGTCTTGTAAATATGGAAATGCCATATGAAAAATAAAGGATAGAGGGTGGGGAATTCTGTTTGCAATGGATATCATTCATTTTCAATGTAAATATCCAAGTGTGGTCGCTCCATGGAAACAATATTATCAAATTGTATTTCATTGGCTCGAACTGTGATAAAATAGTTGATGTGTTGTCATTTGAAACACATACACTTCACGTTTACTATGAGCCATGTCTAAGAGAGAATGTTAGTGAAATATGTGATCAACATTGTGACCAATGGATAGAGGGTGCAATGAATACACATGGAAGCAAGTATTGTATAGACACAATATTGACATTGAGAAAATGTATGTGTGACAATGTATTGGCTCCTAAACATGTACTTGGAAGATGCAAAGATAGACCCAATGTACAATGTGAGGTTAAAATTACATTATAAAATAACAACACAGTGGTTGGAATGGGTTGTCATAAATAAAGAGACGTATAGTTGAGAATAATAGACTTAGTTACCATAAACTAAAAAATGTGATACTTGAAAGAAACAAATGCAATTGTGAATTCACTTCCCAATAAATGGTGAAAAGGCATGTGCATGGAGAATATGGAAATCCAATCAATGCAACAACATGTGGTAGTCAAAGAGAAAGAGTATCATATACGAAATTAAAAGATATACAAACCAATACCAAATCTAGATAGAAAAGAAAAAGAGGATATTTATGTAGTGAACATATCGTTGTAAAAAATAAACAAGCACGCCAACTCTATGTGAAATACATCCAAAACACACCTAGAAACAAATGTCCAATTTGTGACCAATTGTATTTTTCAAAGAACATTAAATGATTAAAAAAGGAGTTGAAGAAATAATATATAAGATTGATTGCATGTGACAAAATATTCTCTTATGAGAAGATGTGTATTATCTGCAAAAAAGAACTTGAAAATCAGAAACTAAAATGGTTTTCAATTTCGGATGAGATAATATGCAACATGCCATTACTAATTACAAGCACATTGTAAGAAATTTGGGAGAGACTTGTATCACTTAGAATTTCATTTGCACAAATTAGATAATGGGGATACAAATGATCATAGATGGCCTTGACAGGCTCCATTATCAACATGTATGTTCATATGGATATTTTCCAAAAAGCATTGCCAAAATCCATGGATGAAATAATGACAATTGCAATTGCATTGAAAATATTATTGCAATACAAAAATGCATATAAGACCAAAAGATTATGTGTAAAAATTGTCATGAAATCATTAAAAGAATAATATTCCAAAGATTTAAACAATACTAGAAACATCACTATAAACAAAAAATCGATTAATATTATTGAATGAGATAGTTTTTTGGATTGAAAACACAATTATGATTGTGAGAGTGATATGGATATATAATCGTATAGTGAGAGGCCTAGTGAAACATCAGTGCATGGGTTCATAGACTCACAATGCATCAATGATTTGTAGGACAAGATTATTGAAGTCGCACATGTTGAAGATAATGTCCACTTGGAATATTGATGGACAAATATGTAGAAGAGATGAAATTTCCAACTCTATTCTATGGGAATCCACATGATTATGACATTGTAAAGATATTTAGTTACCAAAAAATAGTGAAATGGGAATTGCTACATTCTAGTGGTGATTTCTCATATCACACTACAAATTTGTTCTTCAAAATGGTGTGAACAATAATCAACAAAGTGATTTCCTACATGTGGATACAAATAAGAAAGGGAAAATTACAAGGAAGAAAGTTGTTGGAAAAATATGTGAAGTAGAAAACAAATTTGGAAAATATACTTAAAACAAATATTGGATATATAGATTTCAAAATTATTTGCATTTCTCCTCATTACTTCCAACATATTAAGAAAAATGTATTTTCATTGATACAACATCTAGGGCCTTTGAACTTTTCCGTCACAAGTGCAGATCATCGGTGGAATGAATTGATATTTGCATTGATGGATTTGTATAGGAAAAAAAATGAAAGCACTCTGAAAAAATAAAAGATGAGGGCATTGATTAATTGATAAGAAAGAACCAAGTCACTTTTAGTCATTACTATAGACATAGAATCAATTGAGATGTCATGAAAAAATATTTTTTTAGAAAGTATCACACAACTACTTTGTGACACAGTTTTGGAATAGAGTAAGTGAGCATGAAAATGGGATTTTGTGAATAGAATATTCCTTGATATATGGAAAGGATAGTGATTCAGAAATTGCAAATTTCTTAGAAAAGTACAAAACATTTCACATAGATCATTTGCATCCAGATCTTGCCAAATTTCATAAGAATTCTCATAAAAGAAGCTGTAAGAAACAAAAGCATTCACATTGCCTATACAACTTCCCTATGACACCAATGAGAATGACAATGATTCTTGAACTGATTGAGTTATCATAAAAAGTCATTGACGAAAAGTCAAAGTTGTTGTTTTCATCACTAGAAGAAAAAAACTATGACAAATTAATTAGCTTCAAAGAATTTTTTATGAAAATGGGAGTAATAGAGGATGAGTACTTGCTCCTAAAAAATGCACACTAAAATAGTTGACAATATTCCTAAAATGAAAACATTCACATATTTGGAACAACATCTTTGAAAAGGACATGCCAATTTTTTGTAATGCAAACACAGATGCATAATATTTTTGAATGCATATGCAACAACATCATAATGTAGTTCATATATGAATAAATTTGAAAAATATATGACAAATGAACATCAAAGGATACACAAAAAGCATGAATAAATCATAATTGATGCTATGAAAATGATACGTACGCTTGGAAATACAATATTGAATCTTCAATAAATGTTTGTGCAACAAGCGGTCCATATTGTTCTTTCTCTACCAATGAATAACAATTCAAGGTCATGTATATTTATAAATACATATCCAATAGATCACATATTTTTACTTAATACATCCCTTTTATTCAAACAAGAACCTAATGACTTAGAAGATGTGATGTGCAAATCGATTTGATTACTATAGTGAATGGCCACATGCCATTGAGAATATCCACCATGATGAATTTCTATCCAAGTACAAAACATGTGGTACAAGCGTATAGAAAATGTAAATATCAAATGTGATATGATTCATCAAATATAACAAGGGCATTGATTATGAAATTTTTTGTAGAGAGAAACTATTGCTATATGTCCCTTTCGAAAAGAGTGAATATACATTAAAACATAATTGGCCTACATCGGAAGCTTCTTACTGTTTTCACAAAATTAGAATACAAATCAATGAAGATAAGTTTACATACAATGCCAATCAAACATTGGAAAATATGGAAATCATGATTCAACAAGTAGACAATGATCTTCTCGACATTGATGGTACATTGACCAAATGAGGAACAAGCACGGTTGAAGTGAAAAATAAAATTTGCAACCTGACCTGCTAAAGGGAAAAGTAGCAAAATAAAAACTAATCTTGGATTCCAAGTTGCAAGCCACCCATTTTTGTTTGATAATAGTGAATATTACAGATTTAGAAGAATGTTGAATAGATACCAACAAGAAATATTCAAATACATTTCCCTAAATAAATTAAGGGACATGTAGATGCCATTATGCTTGTTTCTTACACGTGGAGAAGGAACATGAAAAAACTTCACATCAAAAATGATATTCCAAATGCTTATATGAATACACAATGAAGATAA
The DNA here is from genome assembly GCA_000966675.3 of Picea glauca. Lineage (NCBI taxonomy): Eukaryota > Viridiplantae > Streptophyta > Pinopsida > Pinales > Pinaceae > Picea > Picea glauca. The sequence continues at coordinate 483,664 of JZKD02S2263939.1, forward strand.
CACAATGGATCCTTTGAAACCAAAGGGATTGATAGTTGTATACACAGGTAAAGATGCTTACAATGTAGGTGGAACAAAAATCCATTCTACATTTCTAATGCCTTTCAACAACTCCCAGTTCGTTCCACTTAGAAGAGAAATGTTAGACACATTATCAAGTCTTTATCAAGAAATATAACTTGTCCTCATTGTCAAAGCTTCTATGGTAAGAATTTGATCCTTATTTTCAATTGATAGTCGACTAAGAAGAATAAAACATGTACAAATAAAGTACTTTGGAAACATAGATATGGTATTTTGTGGTGATATTTATCAAGAACAACCCATGCATGATTTCCTAATATTTGAGCACCCTAACATGAACATGTATAGAATAACATATGACTTTTGGACATATAACATGAAGTGCTATGAATTACATACTACAATATGCTAAAAAAATGAAACGTTTATTGCAATTTTGAATAGGATACAAACAAATAGTCAAACAAGGGATGATTTAGAATATATCAACACAAATTGCATTCTCCCTGCTCCAAATAACCCAACATTCCCTTATCTCTTTTACAAAAACAAATATGTTTCATTGTATAACAGGTCTATTCTATGTCTTATGCCTGGCATAACTTCATCCCTGCCCCTCATCGTATCCTAGTTGAATATATTATTTTTTTTATTGAATCTATTATGCATCATATTCCCACACATGAAGCTGAAGAAATTCACCAAGAGTGTGGAAGGATCCTTCATCTTTCCAAGCCTCCCAAATCAAACTTATCCAAAGATGAATTTCAATCCATTCATTATCTTAAAAAAACCTTAATATCATCATCTTAAAAGATGATAAAGGAAATGATACTGCGATAATGAATACCTGAGACTATGAATACAAAATACTTGACCTTATCCCTTTTTCCTCCAATAAACCTCTCTCAAAAATGCCCATTAATATCATTACTAATATGGTTACTAAATCCATCAAATCTTCTTCTCTATATCCTAAAATTCAAAAGCATCTCATCCCTCATAATCCTCAAACCCATAGAATCCATGGTCAACCTAAAATTCATAGAAATGAGATCCCACTTAGACTTATAGTTATTTCAATCAAAGCTCCAACATATGCCTTATGTAAATTTTCGCTAACAATATCCAATCATTCATTCAAAAAAATCCTTCTTTCATTAAAGATTCCTCCAATTTTATTAAAAAAAAAAAACTTCTTGCCCTTGATGAATAGGACATTATGGTTAGATTTGATGTTGTATATTTATTCACAAATATTCTTCTTCCTGAAGAACTTAAACTTATCTCCAAACTAGTCTATTCTGAAACCCTCAACCTCATAAAAATTTGTCTCACCTCCAATTTATTCACCTTTAAAAGGATTTTCTATGAATAGACAAAAGGAAACTCCATGGCCTCATCCCTTTCCCTAGTGGTTGATAATATTTTTATGGAACATTTTGAAACCTCATCCCTAAATAGCTTTCATCTTAAACCCAAATGTTGGTTTCGTTTTGTTGACAACACCTTTATCATCTGCCATCATGCACATCCCTCCTTGATATATTTATTTGATCACCTTAATAACATTTCCCCCCATATTCAATTCACTATGGAGATTCAAAAGGACAACTATATTCCCTTCCTCGAGATCCTCATATCTCTCCTTCCAGATGGTTTCCTCACCCACAAAGTTTACCGGAAGAAGACACATACTCGATCCTCATATCTCTCCTTCTAGATGGTTCCCTCACCCACAAAGTTTGCAGTAAGAAGACACATACTCACTGTACCTGCATGCTCAGTTGCACCATCATCTATCCCAAACTTTTTTTTGTTTAAAACTTTGTTCACTATCTCCATTTGAATCTCCTCTCTTCAATTCCTCGAGAAAGACAAATGCCACTTAACTAAGATGCTCTTAACTAATGGATACTCTATCTCCAAAATCAACATAGCCTTCCACTCAACTCAAATTTCTAAATCCATAAATCCTCCTTCCTATTTCCCCCCCATTGCCCGCCTCTCTTTACCTCACATCTTGGGTATCACAGCTCACATTTCGAGCATTCTATCCAAGAATAATATCCAAACATTTTTCAAGCCATATAAAAATATTAAGTATCTGTTCAAAATAGCGAAGGACAAATCTGACCATGTGTTAGGCCCAAAAGTCTACCAAATCCCTTTCTCTTGAGGAAATTCATACATAGGCCAAACCAAAATATCCTTCAAATCACGGCTCAAAGAACACATAGCTCACACAAACCACAATTGAATCACCAAGTCAACTATTGCATAACATTCCATTAAATATAAGCATCTAATTTTCTTTGACCAAACCAAAATTTTGGCCTCAATGCCCCATTACTCCTCCCAGAAGCCCTAGAAATAAAAAAAAACCCAATAAATTTAATCAACTCTCATTCATTTCCTTAATTGAACTAATCTTTCATTTTAATCTAATTAATTTTGTAACCACGATCTCTAATTTTTTTTTCTCATTTAACCCTTATTTCTTAACTTGACTACCCTTGCTTTTAAACTTTCACATAATCATTAACTATAACTCTTTAATACTCTTTTAGAGTCATTTCCACATTTCTTGATATTTCCCCTCTTTAATTATTTGTTTACTTGGTCTTCTTTGTTTTATTCCCTCTTCTCTTTTAATTTAATTTAATTTAATTTATTATTTATTATTTACCCCATTGTCATTTATAATTTATTAGTATCTGATCTAGCAATGTTCTCTTTTCAGCTACTTTACTTTATTTGAAAATATAAAATTAGAGATTGGATGCTTTATTATTATTTCAATCTTATTTTATGTCAACGACTATACTTTTTTTTATTCCTCCTCCATCTCTTTAATACTCACTCACCAATATGCTCCTTTAAATATGTAACTCAACACTATTTTTCATCATATGAACTTCATTTTTATGTAATAATGGATGGAGTATTACTCCAAACATTTGATTCAAAACATTCTACACAATTTAACTCTAGAATGATTATACAGACCAAGATTTTCAACCTCTATGGAGAGGATTGTCTCAAAGAGAAGGCTTTAAGATGGAGAAAACAATTGTTGATCTTACCTTCCTCAAGGGATTTCAATACTATCTTATCATCCCTCCTTTCACACGAATTCATCAACATTGTCGAAGGCCGCTCTCAACCACATTCTTACTAGGACCAACCATGCCATCCACCGTGTAGAAATCCACTTTGTCAGGTCAAATATTATCCTCTTATCTCGCAAGGTTTATGATATTCATCTTAAACTCTCCTCTATTATTTATTTCGATATCTGGTCTATTCTGGATCATAAATATTTAAGTACAACTTCTAATATTTTTGAATTAACCACAGCCAAGCAAATATGCAAATTTATTCATTTATTCAATAATCATCATTGTTCTACTGACAAATATCCTCGTTCAATAATAAAAAATTGTCTCTGAACCCTTTCTCATCACCTCTTCTTGTCTATAATCGTTCTGGATGTCCTGTCCTTTATCCAACCAAAATTTGGTTTCACTTTCCCTAGATTCCTCATAATCTATTGTTTTGGATATTAAACCCATTGTTGTTAAATATAATGTAACCTCAACAGTCTGACTGTACACTGCCAGCTGTCCTGGCCAGCTGTACTTACTATTCTTGTTTTGCTTGAGCCTATTTATCTCAGCCATCTCCCATTGCATTGTACCTCTTCAGTACTTCTTCAGATCTTCTTCTCATTGTATTATTCTTCATACATTCCAATATACTGTTCTATTCTTTTCTTTCTGCATTTCTTTTTTCTTCACAATTTATCATGGTATTAGAGCTTCAGCTGTAAGCCTCTTCACACATGCTGGACAGAAACACGATCCTCAAACATTTCAAAGCTTCAGAGATCTTGGGAGCACGCAACACAAACTTTTTCACAAGGATTGGAGAGTTGTCTGCTATACTCTCAAAAGATCCTCGTAGGAAACTTCCATGAGGAAGCTGTCTGCCTATACGCTCAAAGAATCAGCCTAAGAAGCTCATGCGAGGTCGCAGAGCGTACTACACTCAAACGTTTCAGGAGCAGAAACACGAGAAGGAAGAGAGTGCAGAAGGAAGAAACTTCAAAGATTCTTGAAATTTTCAGGAATCATCAAAGACACACGAAGAAGAGCTAGAAGAGGTGGAAAATCTTGAAGAACTCGAAGAATTCATTCAAATTCGATAAAGATTCCTGCATAAGGCAGAATCATTTAAAGATTTACGAGAAATCGCTAAAATCTGTTAAAGATTGCAGCTGAGAACAAAGAACTTGTGAAATTCTTTCAAATCTTTGAAAGATTCACAAATTTTTCTTCCACAGGAGAAAATTCCTTCAAATGCAACAAAGATCACGTCTAACGTGCAAATAACAACCATTGAGGCCATAAGATTCCTCCTGCGAATGGATCCAGAGAAGGAAACCAGTTTAGAAGGGACAAGGAGAGCGCGGAAAAGGAAAAAGAATTCCAGTCGTCAGATCTTGCGTAGAAGATTGATAGTCATTGGATCAGCAAGAAAGTGCTCGATGTTTAGTCCTCTTGAGCACACACGAGAAATTTTAACTTGTAAAGTCGCGAAATCCTGACATCATCTGGACCATCCATCAAGAAACACGTGGTGAGATCTCGACATTTCGCTGAATCGCAAGGTGTAAAGTTCAGAAGACTACCGTGAGAATTCGTGAATCGTGAAATCACGAGTCATTCTGGACCGTTGGATCATGAAAGATCATGAGCCGTCGATCTTATCTCATCACAAAATCGGGGATCAGGAGTTGGATTAGCAAAGGAGACTGCTCTCCAAAAACTTCGATACGCGAAATCCTGAGAGGATTGTGAGCCGTCCATCTCAGAGGACAGGTGGCAGCAGATCCAAGCCATCACTCCATCGCCATTTTAGAGTTCGAGATATCGAAGGTATTGTTGACAAAAGACACTCCGTGGTGAAAGTCGTGAAATCACGATTCACGAAATAGCGATCATATCTCAGCCGTCCATTTGTTTGTACATGTGGCGAACATCAAGGAAACCATTGGCGTTTCGGCAACCGAAGTTCTCAATTTGACAAAAACTTTGGCGTCGCAAGTCGTGAAATCGCGAAACGACGTGGACCGTCCATGTTGAGGGGATGCATGGTGTAAACCCAAGGACTTGGAAAAGTCCCAAAGAGGAGATTCCATCGGCACATCAGGATTATACAAATCGTGAATCCTGAGGACAAGAAGCTCGAGAATTTCGAAACTTTGAAGTCTGAAATCTCGACAGGAGGAAAGCTCCATTGTGGGGCCCAACTGACATCATCTCGTCAAAATGAGGGATTGGGAATCTCCATGGGGAATCCCCCGAAGCAGACTTGAGTTGTCCATCTGTTGGGACACGTGGCGAAGATCAAAGGAATCGGCAAATTTCCTGAAAGGAAAGCGCCATCGGTAAATCAGAGATCGGGGAATCGAGGAGTCAGAAGATATCGTCATCAGGGTTCACGAAGTCTCGATTCGTGATATCTCGATAAGATCTGGACCTTCAGATCACAGGAAGATCTGGAACATTAAATTGTCCAAAAGAAAATTTTTGCATTTCGGCAATTTGAAAGGCAAAAAACTTGAAAAGCCCATAGTGCTTTAACATTAAGGCGCATGGTCACATTGCACGGTGACTAAGGCCAATTCAAGGCCGATAAGCTCTTTTCGGTCGTCGGAAAATTGGCGTTTCGATGATCAGAGGTTGGCGAGACAAGCATTCAATGATCTCGTCTAATGAAGTTCCGAAATCACCGCAAGAAAGCAACAGACTTGGTTTCAGTGAAAGAGACAGGTAAATACGAAATTTCCCTCTATTTGTTTTCTCTGCAAATTAAAAAAAAAAAAATATCGTGTCGTCTAGCAATTTAGGACCAACTCAGGGTCCGATTCTACTTGGAAAGAATTATGAGTTTTGGTCTCTTCGGATGAAATCCTTCTTGCAAGAACACGAGTGTTGAGAACCAGTGGATCATGGATATGTGGAACCAGATCTAGCAGACATTTCCGCCATGACTAATCAACAGAGAATTTCTCAGGCAACACAGAGAAACAAAAAAAATAAAGCTAAGTTTTGGATTCAAAATTCTGTGGATGACTCAATTTTCTCAAAAATCACAAGCGTTGGTACTTCAAAACAGGCCTGGGATATGCTTCAATCTGCCTACCAAGGAAATGATAGGGTCAAAATAGTTAAACTACAGACCTTGAGGACTCAATTCGAGACTCTAAGGATGACAGAGTCCGAAAATGTGGATCAGTTCATGACCAGAGTCATGGGAATCATGAACCAGATCAGATTGACTGGTGAAACCATCACTGATCAACGCATTGTTGAGAAAATTATCAGAAGTTTACCCAAGAAATTTGAAATGGTTGTCACAACAATCCTTGAATCCAAGGATCTGTCAAGTTTTTCAACAGATGAACTAGTTGGTTCTCTGGTGACACATGAGACTAGACTACATCTCACAGATTAGTCAATCTCTAATTCTTTCAAAACTCAATTCTCTTTTAGAAAAGGGAGAGGCAGAGGAAGAAGCAGAGGTCACCAAGGAAGAGGGAGGAATCAAATTAACCCTCATTCTATTGGAGGTAACAGACAACAATATCCGAATCAAAATTTCCAAGGTCAAAGACATCAACAACAATATCAACATCATAATTTCCAGCCTCAAAGAGGTAGTGGGAGAAGATCAAATGAGAAATCAAGCATACAATGCTATTACTGCAAAAAATATGGGCACTATGAATATGAATGCAGGAAGAAGCAAGAAAATCAACTCTCAGGCAGAGCACATGTGTCAAATCACATGGGAGAAAGCTCAAGAGGTATGTTTCTTTCGTGCCACAAGACTGAACAACAACCTAAAGATCTCTGGTTGCTGGATAGTGGATGCAACAACCACATGACAGGTAACAAAGAGTTACTTTTGTGCATTGATTCTTCAATCTCATCTGATATTACACTTGGAAATGATCACTTAGTCAAAGTTCAAGGAAAAGGAATTGTTCCTACTCTTACTAAACAGAATATCAAGAAAGACATATACAATGTCTATCATGTTCCATATTTGAAACATAATTTTCTAAGTGTAGGAAATCTCATTGAACATGGCTATAAGGTACTTTTTGAGGGAACATCTTGTAAGATATATGACAAAATACCAAGTATAAAATTGATTTCTGAAATCCATATGACTCCAAATAGGATGTTTCCCCTTACCCTCAGAACTGCAAATTTGAGTCAACCATATGCACAAAGTGCATCCACCCTGAATGAAACTCTGGTTTGGCATACAATATTTGGACATCTACCATTTCAGAGTCTAAGTCTTCTGTAGAAAAACTCCATGGTCAAAGGTCTTCCTATCTTTAAAGAGAAAATTCCCCCATGTGAGTCTTGCATACTTGGAAAACATAAGAGAACTAGTTTTCCACAGTCATCAAATCAAGCCAAACAACATCTTGAACTTGTTCACACTGACCTATGTGGACCAATGCAAACAGATTCAATAGGTGGTATCTTTTACTTTCTAACATTTATTGATGATTTCAACAGAAAAATATGGATCTATTTTCTCAGACACAAGTCTGAAACATTTGCAAAATTCAAATAATTCAAGGCAGAAGCTGAAAAATAGAGTGGCAAATATATCAAATCACTCAGGTCAGATGGAGGAGGAGAATACAACTCCAGATAATTTGCAAATTACAAGGCATTATCATGAAAACAACAACCAGATATACTCCACAACATAATGGAGTGACTGAAAGAAAAAATCAAACAATAATGAATATGGCAAGAACACTTCTTAAAGAGAAAAGTTTGTCAAATAGGTTTTGGGCTGAAGCAGTAGCATGCTCAGTTTATCTCTTGAATAGATCTCCAACCACGAGTCTAAAGATGAAAGTTCCTCAAGAAGCATGGAGTGGGACAAAGCTCAATGTAGAGCATCTAAGGACATTTGGATGCATAGCATACACTCACATACCTTTCAAATTAAGGAAGAATCTTGATGACAAAAGTGAGAAATGTATTTTCACTGGATATAGTGAAACATCTAAAGCTTACAAGTTTTACAATCCAATCACCAAGAAATTCATTCTCAGCAGAGATGTAAAATTTTTGGAAAATCAATTTTGGAATGATTCAGAAAATCAACAAATGGACAGTCAAAATCCATTGATGCCAAGTTTTGAAAACACAGAAAATTCAGAACAACAAGTACCTCAAACTATTCTTCCAAGATTGCAGGTACAAAGGAAACCTGAAAATTCTCAGGATAACTCAACTTCCAGCAGAGAATCATTCTCTGAACCACAAAATTAGAGAACTCAAAGTTTGAGAGAAATCCATCAGCAGTTGGATGACTTTGAACAACACAACCTTTTTTCTTTAATGTCATGTCAACCTACATCCTTTAAGGAAGAAACTAAGGAGACACATTGGGTTCAAGCAATGAACCAAGAAATTGACTACATTGAGAAGAACAAGACATGGGATCTTATTGATTTGCCAAGACACAAGAAGAGTATTGGTGTCAAGTGGGCTTACAAAACTAAACTCAATGAAAAAAGGCAGATTGAAAAACACAAGGCAATACTTGTTGTCAAAGGATTCTCACAACAACCTGGTACTAATTATGGTGAAACTTTTGCTCCAGTAGCAAGATTAGACATTGTAAGGACTGTATTGGCCATAGCAGCACAACACAAATGGCAAGTATACCAGATGGATGTCAAGTCAACATTCCTGAATGGTTTCTTAGAAGAATAAGTTTATGTCGATCAGTCACCTGGATTTGAAGTCCAAGAGCACCCAACCAAAGTATATTTGTTGAAGAAAGCCTTGTATGGATTAAAGCAAGCTCCAAGAGCTTGGTACAACAGAATTGACACTTATCTGATCAAAAGTGGTTTCAGCAGAAGCCAAAATGAGCCAACTCCTTACACCAAAATAGATCATCACGGTAAAAATCTAATTGTATGTTTATATGTTGATGACATGATCTATATAGGAAATCTTTAGTTAACAGATTTTAAACATGCCATGCAATCTAAATTTGAGATGACAGATCTTGGCATAATGAAATATTTTTTAGGGATTGAGGTTCATCAATCAGCCAAAGGCATTTTTGTCTGTCAGTAAAAGTATGGAGCAGACATCCTCAAAAGATTTCGCATGGAAGGATGCAATCCAATAGAAACCCCCATACCACTAGGCACAAAATTGAGCAAGAATGATGAAGGTCCTACAGTGTACTCTACCCTATACAAAAGTTTAGTAGGCAGTTTGTTGTTACTTACAACAACTAGTCCTCACATTATGTATGCAACCAGCCTTGTTTCCAGATTCATGGAATCACCCAAAGATTCTCATTGGAAAATGGCAAAATGAATTTTGAGATATGTTGCAGGAACTCTCAATTTCGGCTTATGGTACACTAAATATGATAGTAATCAACTTTATGGTTACACAGAAAGTGATTTTGCAGGAAGCCTAGATGACAGGAAAAGCACATCTGGACATGGTTTTCAACTGGGCATGAACCTAATCTCATGGGCATCAAAGAAGCAGCCAATTGTTTCAATATCTTCTGCAGAGGAAGAGTATGTTGCTGCTACCTCAGCTTCTTGTCAAGCTGTGTGGATGAGAATAATATTGAAAGATATGTCACATACAGAAAAGGATCCAAATCCTATTTTCTGTGAGAATACATTAGCAATTGCTTTATCCAAAAATCATGTGTTTCACAAGAAAAGCAAACACATTGACACTCATTTTCATTTCATACGCAAGCTAGTCAATAATGGGGATATTGCACTACAATTATGTGGTTCTCTAGATCAGCTTGTTGATATCTTCACAAAGCCACTAGGAAAGTCAGTTTTTGATTTTCAGAGACAACACTTAGGCATAATCAATGTTGATGTTAGTAACTGTTGAGTTTAAGAGGGAGTGTTAAATATAATATAACCTCAACAGTCTGACTGTACGCTGCCAACTGTCTTGGCTAGCTGTACTTACTATTCTTGTTTTGCTTGAGCCTATTTAGCTCAGCCATCTCCCATTGCATTGTACCTCTTCAGTACTTCTTCAAATCTTCTTCTCATTGTACTATTCTTCATACATTCCAATATACTATTCTATTCTTTTCTCTCTGCATTTCATTTTGTTTCACAATTTATCAATTACAACCCTTACACCTGCATCACAACCTCACGATCCCTTAATTCTACCAACACCAATCACTCTTGCTTCTCCCACCAAGATGGTTGGCCTGTTTCCAATGAATTCATATTCCTCAAATTCTAGAGAAGCCCTTCAACCATCCTGCAACTCTGCACTACTTTCTCCACCACCCTCTAGTATTACTGTTGGTTTCATCTTGCAAAACCCTAAATTCCAATCTCTTTCTCCTATCCCATGATCTTCCATTACTCTAGACACCACTCTAATTTATAGCGATTTGATTTTGTCTAATTTGACTTCCTTCTTTACCCTCGATGCCCATCAACCTTCCAAAAATATGGTTACAGTTGCTCTGCCACCCCTAATATTTTCAGTTGGTTTCTACTCACAAAAACCAACTATAAACCCTAATCAAACCAATCATGCATTATCAAATTTTTCTAACATGAACCTTAAGCATAATTCCCTTGATTCATTAGCTCATATTCAATCACTCGACTCGTTTTCTCCTAATACTCTTAACTCAAACTCTCCTCAAAATAAAAACCCTTATAACCATTGTCCTTCCTCTAAAACATTGATTTATCCTTTTCTTTATAGCAATCAAGATAATATAGTTTTAATTTCTAATGACACAAACATATCCACTTTCCCTTTTGGAAATCCACTTTCCCTTTATCTTCCAAAGGCTTAATTAATTGTAAAAGGAATCAAATCATTCATAATCCTTCGCTTGAGGAAAACAAAGTTATCACTAAACCCATTGGCGATCCTTTGATCTATACCAGCCTTATCTCCATCTCCTTGAGAAAGGTTTCAAATTTACCCCTGCCACTCATTGTATTCTACTTGATTTTATCTATTCCATTGAATCTATTACACATCATCTTCCCACACACGAAGCTGAAAAATTCACCAAGAGTGTGGAAGGATTCCTTGTCTTTATAAACCTCCCAAACTGAACTTATGCAAAGATGAATTTCAACTTAACGAAAACCATAATATCATCATCTTAAAAGTTGATAAAGGCAATTCTAATGTGATAATGAATACCTCGAACAACGAATCCAAACCACTTGAATTTCTTTCTTCTTCCTCCTATATACCTCTCCAAAAAGACTCCATTAATAGCATTACTAATATGGTTACTAAAGCCATCAAACGTTGTTCTCTAGATCCTCATATTCAATAGCATTTATAATCCTCAAACCCCTAGAATCTATTGTAATCCTAAAATTCATAAAAATGATATTCCCCTTAGAACTATAGTCAATGCTATCGGATCTCCAACCCATGCCCGATTTCATTTTCTCGCTAACATTATTCAATCATTCATTGGGAAAACTCCTTCTTTCATCAAAGATTCCTCCGATTTTATTTAGAAAACTAAACTTCTTCACCTTGATGAACATGACATTATGGTTAGTTTTTATGTTGTATCTTTATTCACAAATATTTGTGTTCTTGAATCCCTTGACATTATCTCCAAATGCCCATTCTGAAAACCTCAACCTCATAATTTTTTTTCTTACCTCCATTTTATTAACCTTTAAAGGGAGTTTCTATGAATAGATAGAAGGAATAGCCATGGGTTCATCCCTTTCTCGAATGGTTGCTAATATTTTTATGGAACATTTTCAAACCTTCGCCCTTAATATAGTTCATCTTAAAACCAATTGTTGGTTTCATTTTGTTGAAGACACGCTTTTCATCTGGCCCCATGGACATCCCTCCTTGATAGATTTCTTTGATCACCTTAATAACATTTCTCCCCATATTCAATTCACTATGGAAATGCAAAAGGGCAATTCTCTTCTATTCCTGGATGTCCTCATCTCTTTCCTAGATGGTTCCCTCACCCACCAAGTTTACCAGAAAATGATGCATACTAATAGACACTTACATGCTGAGTCTCACCATCATCGATCCCTAAAATTTGTTGTGTTAATTTTTTTTATCACTTGAGCCATTCAAATCTCCTCTCCTTAATTCCTAGAGAAAGAGAAATCCCATGTAACTATGACCCTCATAACCAATGGATACTTTATCTCCCAAATCAACAAATCCTTCTGCTTAGCTCAAATTGATAGATCAAGAAATCCTCCTTCCTGTTCCCCTCTCCTTTCTCACCTCTCTTTACCTTGCATCGAGGGTACCATGGATCACATTTCAATAATTCTAGCCAAGAATAATATGAAAACATTTTTCAAGCCGTATAAAACCCTTAAGCATTTGTTCAAAATGACCCAGGACAAATTCAACCTTATGTTAGGCCCAGGAGACTACCAAATCCATTTCTCTTGCATCAAAACATACATAGGCCAAACAGGAAGATCCTTCAAATCCGAGCTCAAACAACACAGAGTTGAAAAAAAACATAATCAAATCATTGAATCAACTATTGTGAAACATTCCATTAAATCTAAGCATCTAATTTTCTTTGACCAAACCAAAATTTTGGTGTGAGCACCTATTACTCCTACCATATCATTCTAGAAGCCCTCAAAATCGAAAATCACCCCAATAACTTTAATCATCAAGATGGTTACAAACTTAGCGAGTCATGGAAACCCCTCATTCATTTCCTTGATCACTAATATTTTGTTTTAATCTAATTAATTTTCTAACAATAATCTCTAGTTTTGTTTCTCATTTATCCCTCATTTCTTAACTTGACTTATTAATTACATCATTATCATTGCTTTTAATTTTTCACATAATCATTGGCCATATATCTTAAATCCTCTTTTATACTTATTTCCACATGTATTTCCATTCCCCCTCTTTAATTATTTGTTTACTTGGTCTCCTTTGATTATTTCCATGTGCTCTTTTAATTCAATTTAATTTAATTTCCTTTATAATTTATTATTTGCCCCTTTTTCATTTCTAATCTGTTATTATCCAATCTCACAATGTTCCCTTTTCAATGGATTTATTTGAAAAGATAATAAATTTAATTAGATACTCGATGCTCTATTTTTACCTAATAACTAAATTTAATCTTTAATTCATTAATCTTAAAACTTGCTTTCAATGGTTGATTTAATATTTAATAATCAATTCCCTAACCTTCTTAACTACTTTTATTACTTTATAACGACTTTGTTATTATTCCAATCTTATTTTATCTCAACAACTATACCTTTTTTTCTTTCCTACTTCCCCCATTTAACTGTCACTCACTATTCTTCTCCTTTAAATACATAAATCAATGCTATTTTCCATCATATAAGCTTCATTTGTCCCTAATGATGGGTAGAGTGTCGACTTGCAACTTTGGATGCTTAAAAACGTTCTACAGAGTTTAACTTGAGAATGATGATACAACAAGAACTTTTAGTCAATGCAATTGATGAAGAGGAAGACGACCGTGGTGGTGTGCGATGCCATGAACATACCAAAAAAATTTCTTCGGAACTTTTTCTAAAATTAGATATCCTTGTTGAAATATATGCATGTAACTATGATTCACAAGATGGTTTAGTGAATTGTGCAAATGGAATAGTCAAATATTACACCAAAAGAGATAAGGTTGATGTTTTATAGATGAAGTTTTATGATCTGCATATTGGACATCACTAGGCTAAGAGGTTATATCCTTTATATAGCATAGACATTTCTCTTGTCTGGATACCCATATAGTACATAGTGAAACCAATATCGAGAAAAGAGATGACAAGTCATTTGAAAATCTATAAACACTTCCGAGTTCAACTTGCATGTGCACATACAATACGTAGATAGTAGGGAATGACCTTGGACAATGTTGCATTTGATCTCACTAGGGTGTGAAGACATGGATTGGTTTATACAACATTGTCAGGTGTGAGGAGAAAAAATTCTTTGTGTCTTATAATTTCTTTGACAGTGGATAAATTCAACAACAAACAAAATATCGTTGTTAAGATGCAATGTCTACACAACAATGCAAAATGGAGTCTAGAATATGATTGGAGTCATGTATCTCAATTTTTTCATTAAACATGTGTACTTTTCATGCACATATCAATGACATAGATACTGACTATTATACAATGCAATATGATATTTTTTTCATTCAAGAAACATATACGACATGGCCAATGCAAAATGAAGAATTTGCATGTTTCAATTGTGTCTCGAATTGCAATAAACATGGCATGATGATACTAGTAAAAAAACATCTGTCAATATTGGATCATATGCATTTTGAAGAAGTAAATGTTGAGGTTCTTGTAGCAAGAGAAACAATAAAATGATTTCATATTTTCATAATGAATATATATGTAGGACCATTTGCAATTCTGGCTAGCATAGTGAATGTGATTGCAAAAGCATTGTGCAATTGATCATTTATAGTCAAATGCAAACAATGAACAACACATTTTTTTTTATATTAAATAGATATTGGAGTGATCATGATATAATTTATTTTTTACTTTCAACCTGAAATGCATGTACATCATTGTAAACATTGGCATATTGGATTTCATTGACATCTGAACACATATTGGCATATGTCCATTTTTTTTTACATATTCACAATTTTTTATCTCCTTCTTGAAGCAAAGCATGATTTCATATTATTATTACATATTTAGAAACTACTTGTTTCTGTGTTGAATCAATAAACTGTGTTGAACATGAAAAGTAGCTACCATATAACAGATTCTGATGGAAGAGAATAAAACATGAACACATTGTTAAGGTTTAAGCTATTATTATGTTTCTTTTCAATTCACTAGATAACCATAGCATAGATAGGATCACTCAGAAATACACAATCACAAGAGAAGAAACATTTATCATGGGAAACCCTCATGGGGGGGAAAACCCAACAAAATCTTCCTTAATATAGATATCCAATACAATGCCAAAAGAATAAACCAAACAATATAGAAAGTCCTCTCCCAGGTATGTGCCTCTCTCTCTTTTCCTTCTGCTCCAATTGCAACTCCAAACTTGAGATCTGATGAACAAGTGAGTGTGTGAACAAATGAGGCATTGGCCTCTCTTATTTATACAATATGGAAGGTGTGAATTGAGGTGTTTTTTCATTGGCAGGGCCGACTTCTTATTCTGTGTGGTTAGAACCACCTTAAATTAATCTGGGGGCCGACTTATTATTCTGGGTGGGAGAGCCACCTTAATTTAATCTCGAGGCCTATATCTCATTCTTCCTATTACAATTAAGGTTTGACCAATCTGTAAAAGGGGATTTGTCCATTTACAATACCTGACATGATCAATCCACAAAAAGGGATTGATATAATGTATAAGACATCAATAATAAATAGAATACTCATTGCAGTTACAATATTTCAACACACCCCCTTATAAAGAAGGGTATT
Organism: Picea glauca; assembly: GCA_000966675.3. Lineage (NCBI taxonomy): Eukaryota > Viridiplantae > Streptophyta > Pinopsida > Pinales > Pinaceae > Picea > Picea glauca. Next base: position 499,259 of record JZKD02S2263939.1, read on the forward strand.
CTACAACAACATCAGGCAAGAGAGAGGGCATCATCATCAACAACATCTTGGAACACTAACTGGCATATCTATAAATCATCGAAATTTTTTCTCATCATCATCATTCACAACATGGAAATGGAGTAGCATCATCATGTTCTTTAGCATGAGGCTAAAGTAATATCATCAATATATTTAGCACGAGGCTAAAGTAACATCATCGTCTTCAACATTAAACATGAAATAACACCATCATCATCATCTTCAACAAGAAGTTGGAGTGGCATCATCATCTTAGGCAAGAAGATGAAGTGGCATCATCTTCAGTAAGAAGCTAGAGTGGCATCATCAACATCTGCATCAACATGTATTAGTATAACAATAATACATCATCATCATCAATAACATCAAAAAAACGACACAAGGGATTGATCATCATCAACATCATCACTGGGCTAAGATTCTTCAACACGAGGCTAGCATCACAACACGAAGCTGGAAACACATCATCACAACACGAGGTTGGCACATCATCACAACATGAGGCTGACACATCATCACAACATGAGTCTGACATGTCATCAACACGAGGCTGGAATCAAAACAATTAAGATGGCATATCATCATAGCATGAGGCTGGCACATCATCACAACAATTAAGTTGGCATGTCATCAACACGAGGCTGGCATCACAACAATTAAGTTGACACATAACCACAACATGAGGCTGGCACATCATCACAACAATTTAGCTGGCATGTCATCAAGACAAGGCTCGCACATCATCACAACAATTAAGTTGGCATGTCATCAACATGAGGCTGGCATCACAGCAATTAAGTTGGCACATAATCACAACACGAGGCTGGCACATCATCACAACAATTAAGATGGCATCACAACACTAGGCTGACACATCATCACAACAATTAAGCTGGCACATCATCACAACATTTTGTGGTACTCTGATAGATACAAAGAACCTACCTAGTAATAAAAAAGATTCCCTAGGATATGAAATCCTAATGGAACTACCACGTGGTACTCTGACAAACCCAAAGGATCTGCCCATGAATCATAAGATTCCCTAGGATATAAAATCCTAATGGAGATACCACTACTGATCAGAATACCATAGTATCATCAACACTAATCCCCCTTTCAAGGGAGGTCCTTTCAGACTATAACAAGCTTATCTCAAAAGTGCTCAAACTTTACATGATATAGAGGCTTGGTCAACACATCAACAACCTGTTCATTTGTGCTAACATATTGGATATTTATGGCTCCTCTCTGCACCATGTAACAGATGTAATGATATCGGATCTCTATGTGTTTCTACTCATTATGGAACAAATCATCTTCAACAAATCTGGTTTCCACATAGGATCACAGTGGCTTCCCTCTCCAGATCAACTAGATCTGTCAACAACAACCAAAGCCATACGGTTTCACAACTGGCGAAACATGCAACAATGTAGTCGACTTCTGTCGTACGGAGGGAAATACTTGATTGATTCCTACTCTGCCATGAAGTCATGGCTAACCTCAGACTGAAACAACATTGTGAAGTGCTCTTTCTATCAGAAACACTTCCAACTCAATCTGAATCGGTGTAACCACTCAATCTAAAGTCATGATCGCTAGTATAATAGAGACCAAAATCCAACGTACCATTACGACATCTCATAATATGTTTTGCAACAACAATGTGAACACATCTAGGTTCTACCAGATACTAACTCAAGGAAAAAATTATATCTAGCCTGGCATTCGTCAGACACATCACTGAACCAATAATCTGTCTATACAGAGTAGCATCAACCAATTCTGACGAGGCATCAACCAGGAGCTCCAACTTCGTTTCCATGGGTGTGTAGATGGATTTATATTTCAACATAAACCTCTTCGTTTTAACTACATACTTCCCTTGGTTAAGGAATATCTTCGATGTGCTCTGCCAAACTTCAAGACCTAAGAGATAATGCATTTAGGTCTTCCATCAATTTATGTAGCGAGCTTCTTCTGCAATCTGTGATGAGATTTTTTCATATTGTCAAGAATACATCATCTAGATAGAGTAGTAACATCACTGACTCATCATTCATAACCTTGAGATAAAGGTTAGGATCAAATTTACTCTTGGTAAAGCCCATGCTCGTCAGGAAACTGTCAATTCTTTCATACCAATCTCTACAAAGATTCCTTCAATTGGGAGACATGAGTCTTTCTATCTTCAATCTTCAAATAAATTTTTCTCATTAAATTGTACTAATCTGGTACACTTGCTCAACTACAATTCAATATGCACAATCATGTGCTAGCTCTGTGTGCTCTTTGCAAAGCACTATCTGTCTCAGTGTCTCAAAGTATGTCCTCTACTCTCTCAGTAATTTTTCCTTCTAGAACTGGGACTCTGCACCTGCACTTTCTCTAAGGCTGAGAATGATTGCTTCATCCTCACTGTGGCTGCTGAAATCTGTGAGTAAATCCTCTTATTATATCATGAAAACAACTTCATTTGAAACTGAGAGTGGCTCAATAACAAGCATTGAATATAGCTTTTAATCTTTCATGGAGGTAACACTATCTTTCATCATATTCATGTCTCCATGACTCGACTAATATACTACACCAACTGCCACTTAATTTTAATTATGGGGATTTCTCCCCCTGCATCTCATACTATATATGAATCATGGTTTTTCTAGTTACCTTCATAAATACTGAAACTATTTATTCAATAAGAGTCTCATCATAGTCTTCTCCCTTTTTCTAGGAGAATCCTTTAGACACCCATAAGGATTTGTACATCTACAACATGCTTGATCTATATAGATCAATCTTGAAAGTCAATAGTGACTTCTCTTCTAGTCTCATAGAAGAATACATATCCTAGTCTTTCTTGACTGGATTCCTTCTCTGTTACTGAAACAAGGGAGTCTTCCCATGATATTTTATATCTCCTAGAATTTTTTGAAGCTACGATCTAGTATTCTCACAGGATCTATCTCCCAATCCTGGGAGATGTCTCTTCATATGATCCTTTCTGAGATTAGGATTACTCTTGATTTCTAAGGACTTCATCATGTTTTACAGGGTATACTTGGTCTTGAATACCAAGTCTAAATATGAAAAGTTGAGTTTGACTTCAAGTGGATTCTTCTTCCTGTCAAAGTGGCTTTATTCTTATTTGAACAATTCTATTGTGAGTTCTTGTTATAATGTTCAATCATCTTTGGAGCCTTATGTTCTTTACAATCAATCTTCATATAATATACTCTGAATCTAAAAATGTAGCTTCTTCTTCATCTTCTTTGGTACATGAGTGTATATGGTCATGTACATAGTTTTCTTCATATCTCATCTAATATGTTTCCTTATGCAACCTTCACTATATATTCCTTAGAGTTATCACATGTGACCCGAAACAAGGTCAACAAAACAACAAGAAATAATAATACTCTTTTGATTATAGTAGATAAAGCAATTGCACGAATAATCATCACAGTAGCTTCTTTAAAGCTATCACTTGTGACATGTCTAAAGAAAAGATCAAAAGTAAGAGATACAATATGAAATGACATCAAAACTCTTATAGTGTTGTGATGAAACATTCCTCCATGGTAACCTGGAACTAACACAAGAGGTTTCTCCTAGAGGAGATGTTAGTTGTATCAGGAAAATGATTACATTAAGCAATTATGTCAATATGCTCACACGCTACCAAGTATAATTCTTTTCAAGGACTGCTATCAACTATATTGTTTACTTGTAAAGGGGTAGTCATCAACTTGTCATGTGTAACTTTGAATCTTATCAACTTGATTAATCAAACCTTGAACCTGGAGCCTTGTCCTCAAGAATGAGTGTGTTGTGTTTCTTCCATGTCTCCTTCACTCAAGATGATGAGTTCTTTCTTCAACATGTCTTCTATACTAAGACAATATGCTATCTTGACAGAAGGTTGGGTTAGAGGGCCAACTTTAATCCATTTAATACCTTGAATTTAAGTTTTACCAAAGGTTAGTATGATGGTCATAGCTACAACATGCAACACTCATCAAAACAATGTCATAAAAAATAGATGCATATTTGAATAATCACACCTAGGTTGCATAATTCCTATGAATGTGTTGGATGTTGAAATCCTTTTAGATCTATGGAAAGAGATACCTTCTCCTACAAATAGCCTTTAAATATTAACAATTTAAAAATATGTGAGTACATACCTCTGATAACATTTGCAGGTAGTGGCACCATCTGGTAGTAGCGACAATGACCACCAACTCTTAAAAAATTCAAGGGTGACTGCAACTAGTACTACAGATGATACTTCAACTAGTACTGCAATTAGAATTGATACTGCAACTGGTTCTGAGACTGCAACTTAGGGTTTATGAGAAAAACCTAAATTTTCAAACTTCAATTTTTGAAATTTTGATCTAGGGGATAGATGTGCTGAGCTGAGGCGAGTAAGCTGGTGTAGTCAGATTTATGAAAATCCAAATTTTACCCCTCAAACTTGACCAAAGGATTTATGGACTAGTGCTTCTCGTTTTCTGGTACTTTTGGTACTCTAATACTTCTGGTTTTCTGGTACTTTTGGTACTCTGGTACTTTGTGAAAACTAGGATTTCACTTTCTGGGAGATCTACCCATTGAAAAGGTGCGTTGAAGGTTCCAAAGAGTTCCTTGGGAAAGGGTGCACTTTTCTAGATGACTTTGAGGCTGAAGATCACCAATAAAAGCCCTAATTTTCATGTACGACAATAATTAAATTTTTCTTCTTCTTGTGAAAGATTCTCTCTTAAGCTTAACTCTGATACCATGTTAAGGTTTAAGCTATTATTAGGTTTCTTTTCAATCCACTAGATAACCATAGCATATATAGGATCATTGAGAAATACACAATCACAAGAGACACAACATTTATCTTGGGAACCCCTCATGGGGGGGAAAACCCAACAAAAACTTCCTTAATATAGATAATCAATACAATACCAATAGAATTGACTAAGCAATACATAAATTCCTCTCCCAAGTATGCACCTCTCGCTCTCTTCCTTCCTCTCCAGCTGCAGCTCCAAACTTGTGCTCTGATGAGCAAGCGAGTGTGTTAACAAATGAGGCATTGGCCTCTCTTATTTATACAAATTGGCAGGTGTGAACTGAGGTGTCTTTTCACTCGCAAGGCCGAATTCTTATTCTGGGTGGTTAGAACCACCTTAAATTAATCTGGGGGACGACTTCTTATTCTGGGTGGGTAGAACCACCTTAATTTAATTTGGGGGTTGACTTCTCATTCTTCCTATTACAATTAGGGTTTAACCAATCCACAAAAGGGGCTTTGGTCATTTACAATGCCTGACATGATCAATCCACAAAAGGGGATTGATATAATGAATAATACATCAATAATAAATAGAATTCTTTTTGCATTTACAATATTTCAACACAATTCTCTCAATTGTGTTTGCATTTCATTACCATCTTCTTTCATCTCTCTTTGCATCATTGGATCTGCAATACATCAAAACTATCACCAATCATTAATAAAAGGAAAATAGGGAAAACAAAATATATGGAACAAGAATTGAGAAGATACATATATGTATAGTATTGATTTTTTTTTCATTTGTTATTTGTTAGTATTGTATATTTCATGTCATTTTGACATAGGGGTTTATTTTCCTTTTCATTTCATTTATTTCACTGTTTTGACCTAAAAATGAAATACAAGAAATGCAGGAAAGAATCTAGTTGCAAGCAATACAACAAAAGGAATTCATGAACAATGTCCAAAGAAGAGGTATGTCGACAAAAATAATGCAACAAACCCTTTTTTTAGTGTAAATTATGTACATGTAGTAATATATATTTATAGTGCAAGGTAATGTGTATAATCCAAATTCCATATTTCATTTGTGGCTATCCCATGGATGGTGGGCTGAAAATCCAATGCTTGTCAAAATTTCATGAACAAGAGTCTAAGGCATCTTCATATTCAATGTGTATTACCACACTAAACAAATTGTGATGCGAGAGGGCCCGAGAACCAGAGGGGGCACTTAGCCTTATCTCAAATGTGAATGGACATGCTATTGAAGAAAAATTATTGGAATTCCATTGACTGGATGATATTCCAACAACACAGTAACTAACATAAGGCATTAAAATCGACATCCTTTGATTTGAAAAGAAAGACACGTTGACTTGAAAAAAGAAACAACACTTTGTATTATTTTCATTTGATACCAAGAATACATACAAAAGAATACCAATACATTTCATAGAATTGTGTTATGTATTATGCATATTTCAATAATGGTTTCCTTTCTCTTGGCTATGTTCTCTATCTTGTTAATATGTGGTCATATTATAGTTTGACATTTATCTAAAAAAATTCCATAATATTTACAAACAATATGATATTATTTATTTATATTTGGTCATCCTATCATTAGATGTAGGAACTGGTGCATAGAAGAAAGAAGAGAAATTGAGGATAGTGTTTACATATGGTCGACGGTGATTTATTTTTCCACATAGATTGGATTCCCACACATTTCTTAAGTAATTCCAAATCATTTTTCTTGGATGTGGTTGTAGGCCAAGACAACTTTTCCAATGGGTGGAGTAGTTCCTAAGGTGGCATCTTTATTTGGTACACGTTTTTCCTGGGTTTTGACCTCTCTCTTCTTAGGTTTTCTCTAGAACGGTGAAGGATGGACATACTTCATCTTGTTTCCAATAAATATAAGCAGTGACTAGACCAAGTTCTACAACTAGAACTTGTCCTAGTTACTCGGGCAGCTAGAGACGGCTAGCACCAAGTAATTTTTCCAATGGCTAGGACCACATTCATTCGCATGCCTCATTCAACTTGCTTGATAATGAGGAAGGTGTGGAAAAATAGAACCAATAAAGGGTGAAGTCCATAGAGTGAGGCAACTGGGTTCATCAAAGGTGTTGATCCATGTCGAGAAAGATAATGGATGTTTCCTTAAAGGGTTGTCCTATTACAAGAGCTTCAAAGCACAATTCAAACAACTGTTTGGCTAGGCTAAGAATCTTTCTCTTGAACTGTAGGCTATATCCCCTTCCCAATAGTTGCATTACCAACATCAATCGAGGTGAGAATGAAATATTGTGAGTGCAAGTTGTTTTCATGACAAATGGACCTAATGGATAAATGACTAATTTGTTTCTCAAATGATAGTTTATGGGATATATATTTGTGGAGAAATGGAGGTTGGGTGGGAATATTATGGTCATGAAAAGTTGTATAAATAGTTGCGAAGAAAAACAAAAATTTTTCCCAACTTGTTCTCATTTTTTGGCTAGCTTCATGTGATAGTGTTCCAGATGTTATACATTGTAATTTAGATCTCGGTTCCTTTAATTTTGTGTCTAGTGGAAACAATTCATCGTACTATTGATGGCCCTTCCACAACATGGCATCATAAATTTTCACATACATCATACATATGTGATCTGGCTGGATCATATTGCAGGACATCAGATCATATTGCAGGACATTTTAGTGTTGCAAAACATTGTATAGACCTTATATCACATGTACCAGTTTGTTGTCATGTCCACTATCCTATGTGCTACCCATAACTTCACTTTTCAGATGATATATGTGTAACATACCTCCAATCATGACTCAACAATAAAAAAAATCATAAATTATATATATAAAAGTCATGCATATACAAAAATGCACTATAATTTTCAATTGATGTATCCTATCAACTAAATGCTCCATTGCTCAACAAAATTTTCTTAAAGATAATAATCTTGTAAGAGAGAACTTAAGAAAACATCACTCATCTTAGTTGCTTATGATGTAGAGAGGTATTAGACACTTCTAAACATGACTATATAACATAATCAAGTAATAAAACCATTATGTAACTTGTCTAGATGCACAAAAGTGGAAATCATTTCGAGGAAAAACAAGAAGACCCAAGGAATAATTGGTTAGGTATATAAGGTAAATTTTATAAAAAGGTGCAATTAATAACAACAATAACATGGTAATATTCATATGACTCCTATGTAAATACAAATTCTATTTCATCATGAAATTAACGATTTTTATACATAAATATAATAATTTAATCTAAAGTAATCAAGCACGTTAATTTCTTGATGTACATGTATCGAATCGTATTATTGATGAGTTCTCCTGAGTGAATACATGACATATTGAAAATGTCGATTGCATCAACAAACTTCCTTGAACTCTGGATTGGGTCAGGGAGTGGACCTGTATTGGTTTGAGTTTTGAGTATTGATTTACATGTATATATGATGATTTCAGTATGGATGTTAGGTATATGGATTATTGACATTGTTCTTGTTAGTGGATGAAGGCTTGGTGATTCTTGTTAATCCAACTCAGATAGGGAGTAAAGGGGTCATAGAAATAAACTAGAAAGATGATGGAGAGGTGTGGCAACGTCCCTGTCACAACCTACTAGCATTCACAACATGACCTCAATGTATGGTTAACGATTACCTCATTCTAAGAGGTCCATGATGTCGTGAGGGAAGACTAGTCGGGAAGACTAAAACATTCACTCACGAAGAATTCTAAGGGGCATGCAATAAGGTGGAATCATTATTCCATAAGGTCAACCAAGTGGAGTGTTGACTCCAAGTGCCAGACAAACGTCCAAACTAATCAAAGACGAGTGGCACCTTTGGAGCACAGAAGTGCGTCTTCAAGGAAACATCATGCAAACAAAATGTGAGTCAATAAAAATTTAGAAGGTCTATAAAATAAAATAAAATACTTAGACTTGATAGAAAAAAATGGATGCAAATGATTATTAAATTATAAACAAGAAAAAAACAAAGAGTCTAAGCCTAAAGAGGTTTGATAAGTAAAACACAACAAGAGAATAAATGGATTTAGACTAGTAAGTTAAGTAAATGAAGAAATAAAAATAAAGTGGGTAGATGGGCATGTGTGCATCTAAATAATAAATGAAATTTTAAATAAAAGAAAATAAAAACATGACAAAATAAGGTGGTTCACATAGAGTAGCATTTTGAGTCAATCTACCACCAATCCTAACTGAAATAAGACTTCTAATCCCAATCAAACTAAAATCTAGTTATGATACAAAAAATAAATGAGGGATGAGGATTGGGAAATGAAGGGACGACTAAGAGAAAAAATAAAAACACATTGGGGAATGTGAGATAAATTGTTTAATTAATTAAAATAAAAAAGGAAAATTACTTTTACAACTTGGAGAGAGTGTGGCAAGTGGTGTGGATAAATAATAATTAATAAAATTATTAAAAGTTGGTTATTATGCATGAGAGGACACCTGCCATTGATAATTTTTGTATAAAACAAATGGAGAGGAAGGGAGAGCGAAACTTTTGGAAAGTAATGTTATGTTGCCAAAAATTTTCTGAACTAGTTTACTTGTTGAGAATTGGGTTCCAAAACTTGGGTAAGAGTGAAAACTCTTCCTTGAGAGACAAGTTTGGTGATATTATTTCCCGATTTCTTGTGTGTGTCCCCTTTGTAGTTCAGGTGGTTGAGGAGGAGGAAGAGTACCCCTAGGGTTGACTGGAAACTACTAGTGAAGTCTTTGATTGGCAAGTGAAGGAGAACTTTGTGCAAATCTCCAGATTTAATATCATCAACATACTACTTCTTTCCTTGTTTCCGGTATTTATTTGATTTTAGTCATTTTAATAATAATGAAAGTTGTTATTCTACAAATGTAATAGTACCAAGGATTGTAAAATCAACATTGTTTTGTAGCTTATTTGGATTTTTGGAAGCTATAAATTAAGATTGGTTCCCTCCGAGACTTGTCTTATCATCACCTTAATTTTTTTTTGTTTTGTAGCTTATTTGGATTTTTGGAAGCTATAAATTAAGATTAGTTCCCTCCGAGACTTGTCTTATCATCACCTTAGTTTTTTTTGTTTTGTTGCTTATTTGGAATTTTGGAAGCTATAAATTAAGATTGGTTCCCTCCGAGATTTGTCTTATCATCACCTTAACTTTTTTTGTGATGAGAATGATGTACATCTCTAGCTAGTAAATAGATGCATATTATTTTCCTAAATGTAATTCATCCGAGAATTCTTGATAAAATCCGAATGGTTGTGAAGTTTGAAAAAAAATGTGTTATCTCTGGATAAGATATTGAAGGTCCTTCTCTTAATTTTCTTTGCATTGAGAATTCAAATCTAACGACAGGTAATTAAAATTGCCGATGGTCCACCTGTCTTTTTACCCTTTACTTGAATTCTACTTGACAGGTTGATACTCTGTATGCTCACCAGATTATAGGTTAAGTGTCTATGTTTTTTTTTTAAATTTCCCTTGCTTGATTAGATCGTTATAATCCTCCATTTTAACGATTTTGGGTTTACTGTTGTGAGAACATTGTTCTTTATATAATTTATATACGTCACTGAATAATTTATGTTCATCTATTTTATTGAATGGAGAAAGTATGCAATTTGTTCGACTTCTCATATTTCAGTCCACTAATATTCGAATCTCCTTCTTGGTTTTAGACTTAGAAACTTAGTCTAGACCTGTTTCCAACTCCATTTGAAACCGTTGGGAGGAGATTACCGCAATTAGAAGCTTGAATACCATTATCAGAGTGAACTCATACCACACAGTAAATTCGTGAGCATTATTAAATCTAAAAGTCTATCAAGATTGATGATTAGATAGATAACCATTGCGAGAGAACTTAAAACGCTTTTTCCTTCAGCGTGTGCTCCGACCGTAAATTTAATTACTGTAGAATAAATGAGGAAATATGGTTGACTATTATTATGGGCGGAGAATTCACTAATGACAGCCAGGGATTGTAATTGTCATATAACTAGTACCGTTGTAAAGTGGCTGGTGAATGTTAAAAGGCAATGTCAAAGCTTCTTTTCTCACAGTTGAAATTCACATAGAGTTGAGGAAATCTAAAAGTTAATTTCAAATGTGGTAATTCCAAAGGTTAATCAGTTAAGTAGCTATCATATGGTGGTACAGTAATTTTTTAATATGATTAGATAAATGTTAAAAAGTAAACAGGTTAACTGATGTATTCAAAAATACAAGGAAGTTATGAAGAGTAAATCACATTTAGTGATTTGGGTCAGATTAGAATTTTAGATTAAAAAGTGATTCATTATGCTCATCTCTAATAGATATAAGTCTTTTAACTAAAAAATGATTAATTATGCTCATCCCCAATAAATATACCAACGTAATAATTATATAAATGATTAAAACATCCATTTACAGTTAGGGCACCACGATGGAATCACAGTTTGGAAGTTAAAACGAATACTTCCGGTCAATGTATAGTTCTAACTCGTATTCTTGCAAACTGTGTACAATTATTTAAATCCTGACACTTGGGCACATTTCAGTGTGAAGTTCGATGCCAACACTCTGGTGTCGTGTGATCTTACCATTGCGTATATTTCATCTGAAGTTGTCGTCGTTTAATTAATCAATGTTAAAACTATCAAAATTAGAATTGTTTCTTCAATTATGTGAACTCATCTTAATACTGAAAGTCATTACAACCTTAATATAACTCGAATTATCATATCCGTAACACTTCTGATTTATCTCCGTTAACTCATTGGGTAAGCACACTCGAGTTAGGTTTTAGTCGAAGTGTTCTTAGGTATATTGATTACTTTTCATCCTCTCTTGCGTGCTTTTACAACGAAACCTTTAATTAGAAGGTCATTACAACCAATCTATTCATCTGATCGAGCTCTCATTTACTTTCATGCGATAAATGATTTTCTTTTTTACTAAAAGACCTTGTTATTTTAGAACTAGGTAATGAGCATAATATTCTGAATTTTTGGAATATGGATTCATAACTAATGCTATGTTATTGAATTATATTTTATTTATATGAGCAATTAGTAAGAAATGCACTTGACCTCAATACTATTAATGAGATATGGATGGAAGGATTAATGAATGATTTAGTGTTAGGAATTATAGAAATTATTTGTTTCATGTACTTGAATCTCATAAATAATGCACAAGAGTAGGCACTTAGATGATTTTCCTAATAACATGTTTACAATGGATTTGTACTAGTACAAGCTTCCCAACTTGTTCCATAGTTTTTTTTTATAGTGTCTTCTTTTAACAAATTCAACAATATTGAACCTACAAGAAAAAGTTGAACTGTATTCCTTTCCCCTCTCTTGAGTTTCTCTCATTATTCCTTCGACATATTCATCAAAATTGTACCATGACTCACAACTATCTCTTGTTCTCGATCTATAAGGATATCTTCAATTTTAAGCTTCCAAAGCTCAAAATTGTGGCCATTGAATTTTTCAATCTCTATTCTCAAATTACTTGGAATTATTTTAAGCACAACTTTTAAATGTCTTTGAATTACAATTTCCATTGGACCTAGTTTTAACTCAGATCCTCAGATCCAAAATCTGCTTAACCTTACTCTAATACAACTTATACATAAAAACATATACATTCTCTAATACCACTTGTATCAGAATGACTAAGAAGTTCTCTATTACCACCTGTAAGGAAATAAACATCCACACTAAATCAACTAGGAAAGAGAAGACAAATTTAAGAAGAAAATAAATGAAAAACACACAAAGTACACAAAGGTTTTATCCTAGAAACCATTAGTCGAGAAAAATAAA
>JZKD02S2263939.1:532226-548964 GCA_000966675.3 Picea glauca
TTCTGACATCTTCATATTAAATAATCTCTTCATTAGAAATACCTTATTCGACATCGAGGGTTTTTCATACAATTTGGCCAATGCATCCATCAAACCCTTCGTTGTCTTTTCTTTCAAAATATTGAAAGCCACCGACGCTGCTAGGCTCAGCCGTATCGTTCCTAGAGCCTTTTTGTCAAGAATCTTCCATTCTTCTTCCTTCATGGTCGTCGGCTTCTTTGCTACTCCACTCAATGGTAGGAATAGATCCTTCTGATATAAATAGTCTTCCATCTGCATATTCCATAACTGGTAGTTTTGGCCATTAAATTTCTTGACCCTAAACTTTCCATCTTCCGACATTGCTCCCACCTGAACCATGAACCCTTTTTTTCCTATGAGTTACCTTACACTCTAATACCAGTTGTTAGAAAAACAGGACCATGGAGCAATAAAATAAAACAAATGCAGAAACAAAACACAGAAGACACACAATACAAGAGAGACACATATTTACGTGGTTCACCGAGTTTGGGCTACGTCCACCAGAGAAATGGCCAGGTCCTTCCTTTATTATTATCCAGCAAATGAAGGTATACAACCTACAACAAAACCCGTTGTAACTTCCTCTTCTTTCTCTCACAGTCTCCTCTCTCATAATACAATATTCACCATCATCCATAGTCGCAATACAATTCCCTCATAAAAGAGGGTTTCCTTCTAGGGAAAAAAACCCTAACACAATCTCTACCGTTAGATATGCGACCTTATAATGAATGGTCCAGATTTACAATGAAATTACAATATAATTTTACAAGGCAATTTTTGCTTCGGGGGATTCTCCCCCGAACCCCCGCTGAGGACCCGTTTTCCCCAGACTCCGCAGAGGGGGTACCCCCCCTCTGCACTCCCCAGCATGGAAGAGTGTACTTACTTCTGGGGTGTAAATAATTCATGGGGTATAAACATGGTTGAAAGCAAGGACCTCTGAATCAAGAAGATAATCAGGCTCCACAACCATCACATTATTCTCCCTAGTACGAGCCCTTACTCTTCTCTTGTAGTCATGGTCATGAATAAAGAAGGTTCTTGGAGAATGTGTCTTGACTTCCGTGCCCTCAACAAACTGACCATTAAAGACAAATTTCTCATTTCTGTCATTGATGACTTCCTGGATGAATTGAGTGGCACCCAATTCTTGATCTTCACTTGGGCTATCACCAGATCCATATGAAGGAGAAAGACATTCCCAAGATGGCCTTTCACACTCATGAGGGCTACTATGAGTTTTTTGTCATGCCCTTTGGCTTGTGTAATGCCCCTTCCACCTTCCAAAGCCTCATGAATCATTTCTTCCATCCTTTTCTCCATCATTTTGTATTATTTTTCTTTGATGATATCCTAATCTATAGAAAAACTTGGACAAACCATCTTACTCATGTGGATCGAGTTCTGCATCTACTCTCTCAGCACAAACTTTTCCTGAAATAGTATAAATGTGCTTTTGGTGCCTCATAAGTAGAACACTTGGGTCATCTGGTTGGCAAGGATGGTGTCAGGGTGGATCCGAAAAATATTGAAGCTATGAAAGACTCGCCACACCCAAAGACTCTCAAAATCTTGCATGGATTTATGGGCTTAACAGGGTATTATCGCAAGTTTTTTAAGAATTATGGAAAGATTGCAACACCTCTCACAACTCTCCTTAAAAAGAACTCTTTGACTTGGACTCCATCCACTGCTCAATATTTTCAAACCTTGAAGACAACCATGTGAACCACTCGAGTTCTGTCCCTTCCTGATTTCACAAAGACCTTTGTGTTGGAATGTGATGCCTTAGGGAGAGGAATAGGTGTTGTCCTTATGCAAGAGGGTCGACCTTTGGCTTTCACCAGTAGAAAACTATCTGAAAGGAATCTGGGCAAACCCATCTATGAAAATGAAATGTTGTCTATTATTCATGTCGTTGATCTGTGGCACCCTTATCTCTTGGGGAAATGTTTCCAAATTAAGACAGAACATCAAAGACTCAAGTACTTTATGAAACTATGCATTTCCTTCCCGGAGCAACAAAAATGGGTGACTAAGCTCTTTGGATATGATTATGAGATCATTTACAAGAAGGGAAAAGACAATGTGGTGGTGGATGCACTGTCCCGAAAATATGAAGAAGAAGGATCCACTTTTTCTCTTTCCTTCATTGTACCAGATTGGCTCCAAGCTGTGCGCTAAGAATGGCTACAAGATCCCAAAAGTTCGCATCTGATCCAACAATTGTAGACCAATGCTCCAGCTTCCCCAGAGTACTCTTGGCTCTAGGATGAGATTTGATACAAATTCCATTTGTATTTAAGTAAATAATCAAAGCTTAAATCCATGGTACTTTCTGAGCTTCATGCTACACCCACAGCGGGGCACTCCAGGTTCACCAAAACCTATGACAAGGTCAAACGTTCTTTCTTCTAGGATGGTATGAAACAAGACATCCATAATTTTATCGCTGAATGTGAGGTGTGTCAATGCAACAAGGGAGAAACAGTCAAATCTCCAGGCACACTACAACCACTTTCGATTCCAGCTTCTATTTGGAAGGATATCTCTATGGAATTTATTACTGGCTTACCCAAATCGAGAAATAAATCAGTCATAATGGTGGTTGTGGATCACCTTTCCAAGTATGCTCATTTTTGTTCTCATCAACACCCATTTAATGCATCCACAGTGGCTCAAATTTTCATGGACCAGGTCTTCAAGCTTCATGGCATGCCACACTCTATTGTTTCTGATCGTGAACCAAATTTCATAAGCAATTTTTGGCAAGAACTGTTTAATCTACAGGGCACTCAATTGCATCTAAGAACAACTTATCATCCCCATACTGATGGTCAAACGAAAGTTGTCAACAAGTGTTTGGAAACATATCTAAGGTGTTTTGCCTCTGAAAAGAAAAATCAGTGGTCTCAATGGTTACCCCTAACTGAATGGTGGTACAACACTTCCTACCATATAGCTACAGGCATGACTCCTTTTGAAGTGGCATATGGACAAAATCCACCTTTAGTTCTCTCATACTTACCAGGTACCTCGAAGTTCCAGACGATTGACCAAACACTTATAGTTCGAGAGGATATTCTTCGTACCCTTAAAGAGAACTTGGTCATGGCACAGAATCACATGAAGCAACAAGCAGATCAAGGTTTCTCTGAATGTCAATTTGTAGAAGGGGATGAGGTGTTTCTATGATGAAAACCATACAAGAAAACTTCCCTCAAGGCCGAGTAGTGTTAGAAGCTAGTGCCCAAATTTTATGGTCGTTATACAGTTCTTAAGCGTGTGGGACAAGTCACTTATCAGTTAGCTCTGCCCAGTCAGTCAAAGCTACATCATGTTTCTCATGTTTCATGCTTAAAGAAGGTGATTCGAACTAGGTGCCAAATTCAAACCAACCTTCCTGAGTTAGCTGAAGAAGGATCCTTTTGGCTACAGACAGAAGCAGTTTTGGACCAACATGAGCATTTCTTGCGTCAGTGAACCATCATGGAAGTGCTAGTCCAGTGGAAATATACAACTCCAACAGATGCCACTTGGGAACTAGCTACCATTCTGCAATAGTTTCCACATCTCAAGCCTTGAGGACAAGGTTGTTTTTAAGGGGGCAGACATGTTAGGGTCCTAACCCGTACATAGGTAGATCAATATATTCATATGTAATAAAGGTCAATATTAATAAGGCCTTTCAACAAAATAGAATAAGGCATATGTAAGAAGACCTAATAGAAGCTTCCACTTCTAGAAGGATCTTCCTTTATATTCTTCTCTTGATAGACATATTTAGTATAAATAAGTACCGAGGGTATGAAAACCCTATCTTGGAGATTATTGTAATAGAGCGTTGCTCGACTGGAGGTTGCCCCCTCGAAGAGGCCCGTGAACATTGCTTTCTGAATCAAAGTGTTATTTCTGTTGTTTTTCTTATATAATTTTTGTGTTATTGTGGAGATTATGCTGGTTATATAACTATTATTCTGCCATTTCTAGCATTTCTTTATGTTCTGCATACTTTTTATAAATGGTATATTACAGATACCATAAGGTGAGATAAATGCCTATATGATCAACAAAAATCAAGGCCAACTTTCTGAAAATCTTGTGAAGACAAAAAGAAACTCAAGATGGATCAAACGAAGAAGGGGACTAAGCCACCATTCTTTAGAAATAATCCTCAGGGACAAAAAACTTCTATAGAACCCAAAACGATTGATATACGGGGTCAAAGGCCAAGTAAACCACCTATTCAATGTTGTGGTTGTAAAGGAGATGTTTATAGATTGTCCTCATAGAGGTGAAAAAGTGAGAACTGTTCACAATGTACATCAAGATGAAATAGTGGAGGACATGGGAAGAAATGTACCAAGGATCTATGCAGCCCTGGACAACAAGCAAGAAGAGTATCAGTCACATATGATTGAAGTGGAACGTATGATCAAAAACCAAACCATTTCTATTTTAATTGATTAAGGAGATAGTTATAGTTATATGGATCCTAAGATGGTGGAAAGTTTGCATTTTCCAAGAAGAAAGCATGGAAAATATTGGCTAGTACATCTGGCTACTGAATCCAAAAGAAATTTTAATGAGATGGTTAAGTCATGTCTTATAAACATGAATAGACTGAGCACCATGGAATATTTGAAAATCTTTCCTTTAGTTTCATATGACTGTCTAATTGGGATGGACTGGTTGGACCAACAACATGCTATCCTAGACTATCATAACAAGACATTCACTTTCTTGGATAAGGAATGGAGCCTAAGGAAAATGCAGGGAATTCCCCGAGAAGTAACCATCGGAGAAATTTCATCATTGCAGCTGAAGAAATGTTAGAGAAAAGGGTGTCAATTATTTGCAACTCATATGGAAGAGACACCTAAATATAAGGTTCCAAATTTGGAAGATCATGCAGTCCTGGAAGATTTTGAAGATGTGTTCAAGGAGGTACCAGGACTACCCCCAAACATAGATATTGATTTCTCTATAAATTTAATTCCTAGACAAGCTCTAGTGTCAAAGACTCCTTACAGAATGAGTACACCAGAGCTGAAGGAGTTGCAAATGCAGCTTAAAGAACTTATGAAGAATGGGTATATATGCCCAAGTGTGTCACCTTGGGATTTCTGAGTCTTGTTTTTGAAGAAGAAAGATGAGACATTAATATTGTGCATTGATTTTAGAAAGCTGAATAAAGTGGCTATTAAGAACAAGCATCCTCTGCCAAGGACTGATGATCTCTTTGATCAATTGAAGGACGGAAAAATATTTTCAAAGATAGACCTTAGGTCAAGATATCATGAGGTAAGGATTAAGGAGGAAGATATCAACTAGACCACCTTCAGGACAAGGTATGGTCATTATGAGTTCACAGTGGTGGCATTTGGGTTGTCAAATGCACCAACTGTTTTCATGTGCTTAATGAATGGTGTTTTCTGAGAATACTTAAAGAAGTTTGTCATTGTATTTTTGGATGACATTATTGTATATTCCAAGTCAAAAGAAGAACATGAAAATAATTTGAGGATGGTGTTGCAAGTATTAAGGGAGCATCAACTCTATGCCAAATTGAGCAAGTGTTCATTTTATCAGAAGCAAATTCATTATTTGGGGCATATCATTTTAGAAGACGGGATAGCAGTGGATTCTATGAATATAGAAGCCTTTAGAGAATGGTCATTGCCAAATAATGTGATAGAGGTCAGATCATTCATGGGCCTTGCAGGATACTATAGGAGATTTATTGAAGTATTCTCAAATATTGCACACCCAATCACTTCCTTACAAAAGAAGGGTGTGAAGTTTCAGTGGACATTGGATTGTAAAAAGAGTTTCCATCACTTGAAACAATTATTAACAAGTGCTCCAATACTAAGGATTGCAGACACAAATGAAGACTTCATTGTATTCATAGATGCATGTAAAGAAGGACTTGGTGGAGTCCTCACTCAAAATGGGTTTTTTATATGTTATGAATGAAGGAAGTTAAAGGAGCATGAAAGACACTATGCTACTCATGATTTGGAGTTGGTAGTCGTAGTGCATGCCTTGAGGAAATAGAGATATTAACTCATGGGAAAAAGGTTTGAGCTAAGGAAACACCATAATGCTCTAAAATATTTATTTGATCAACCAACTCTAAATGCTAGGCAAAGCAGATGGTTAGAATTTCTAAGTGAATATGACTTTGATATAAGACATATCAAGGGGAAAGAGAACAAAGTGGCTGATGCACTCATAAAAACAGTGCATGAATTGCATGCTACAACCATTAGCATGTACCAATCATATTTGAAAGAAAGAATTATAGAGGCCTCCAAATCAGATTTGCAATACAAGGAATTAGGGGCAAAATTACAACAATGTATTTTGCAGCAGAAAATTAAACAATACAAGCTAGATAATGATGAAATTTTCATGTACAAGGGAAGAATTTATGTGCCAAATTCCTAGGAATTGAAAAATCTGATATTGAGAGAAATGTATAGTGTACCTTATGATGGACACCCAGGTTATCAAAAAACTATAGCAACTATCAAGAGCCAATATTATTGGCCAGGCATGAAGAAAGAGGTTGTTGATTTTATTACCAAATAATTGAAATGTCAAAAGCTAAAATTTGAGTATAGGAACCCAACTAGATTTCTACAACCATTACCCATTCTTGAGTGGAAATGGGAAGTTGTGACAATGGATTTCATTACTAAACTGCCGAGAACAAACATGCAACATGATTCTATCATGGTAGTGGTGGATAATCTTACCAAAGATAACTTAGCAATCTATTTATGAGACAAATAAATTTATGTTTTTTGAAAAACATCAAATTGTAATTACAATCAATTATATTATTTACAATATTTTAAATTTGAATTCTATACTTTGAATTATGTACTTTCTGAATATAGTCCCAATGTGTATCATGTGCTCGATCATCATATGTGCATGCATACCTAGTTGAACTTCTTCTTATTGAAAATCGCTATTGACATTATCATTGTTTCTTTCTTCAATATTTGCACATTCTCGTTTCTTTCTCCAATAATGTTCTTTCCTTTGTTCATTTGGCGAGTATCATCTCAAGCGCGATCAAATTTTCTGTTGCACAAAATTTTGTTTCCCATGAATTTTATAGTTATTTATAAAAGATATGTTCAACAAAGACTTCACCTTAAAAAAATGCTCAACATTTATCTTTCAACATATAAATTGTTATTCCAATAAAAAATTGAACAAACATCAATTACCTTATTTGAAGCAAAAACCAAAAAGATGATTTGAAACTTTGTTTAGGTGCTCTAGAAAACCATCATTTATCGATATCGATACTCTGATTAAGCCTATGGAACAAAGGAAAGAAATAAAGAAAGAAAAGAATACAACTACAATCAATAATATAAATTCTTTGAAATCCCTATCTTCGAGCTCATATTTGTCTGTCCATCCAATGAATTGTGTTAAATGTGTTTGGCTGAAATCCTATTTATACAATTTGGTACGAAATGAAACGATACGACGTGTCTTTTCATTTTTTCCAGCCGACAGAATTCGCTCAACAGGCTTTCGTCCGAAAGAAGGTTTTTTCGGCCGAAAACCTTGGAAACCATTCATTTTTTACTGTTTCCGTTAGAATTTATTCTTTCAGCCAAAATAATATTTTTTCGGCTGAAAACATGAAATTGCTATAGAAAACAAAATCTAGAGAATTGCCCCAAGCTTTGATCCGGATTATTTTCGGCACGAAATGAGAGTGAAGATATAATAAATAAATGCACAGAGATATCACAGATATCCAATAATATAACATAAATGTATTATACATGGAACCATAAACATAGATATATAGTAATACATGATTTCTATTAATGAAATAAATATATAGAGACTGCAAAAATATAGAGTGAAAGACTCACTATAATGGTGGAAGCTTATCTCTGAGAAGAGAAGTGATGGTTGCACTTATTTGCAAGAAGACGATCTTTTCAGTGAGGCTCTAAGGGCCTTTTTAACATAAGGAAAATAAAAAACCCTAACCCCAGAAGATGATAATCCAAAAGGTTTGTGGGCCCCAATGGGGGTAGTTGATACGTCAACTTTCGAGGGGTGTAAATTTTGCATACGATCTCTATTTGGGGTGCTCTATTCGAGGGCTACAACTTTTGTGTGAGAAACATTGAACTCCACTCCATGTTGCTCCCCGTTTTCCCAAAAAATGTCGTTTAGGGCCTCTAAACGACTCTGGAAGTTGAATACTCGAAAAACTACCAAAAATAGTAAATTACCAAAATTACCAGAAAACTTTTTGGGCCAGTTGGAAAAGATGGGTGGCCACCGATATCCACCTGGATCAATCCTCCCTCCCTAGTAAGCAATGGTATCCATTGCATTGAGTTCTCAGGGGAGAGGGGAAAGTGATTATTGAATCTGAATCTTGGTGATTTTCTTGCCTTACTGGAGACATCACATTTCTTAAGGTTGTCACGAACCTGTGGCCTGAAGGGTTGGACCTTTTTAACAAGTATGGCTAAATGATATGACTGTGTGTAGAAGGAATCTTTACGCTTTGTTGCAACCTTTTCGACCTGCTTTTGCTGGATAGAAGGTGCTTGGGTCGAGGCTGTAGTGGTTGCAATATCCTTTTGTTCACCTTTTGAATATATTGTGAAAAAACTAAATTTTGTAGTATGAGATACTACCTTGCAACACTTTTTAGGTGGGACAATAGTCAGAATTAACTTTGGTATTCTGTAGAGATGACCCCCCAAAGTAACAATGACACTATGAGGTCGAGACTCATAAATAGCATGTTGCTTCCACATATATGGTTGGACCAAGAGAACATCACAGACATCCTATGGAGAAACATCACATAATACCTCATCCCTGAAGGGCTGGATGCCATATGACAATCGACAATGTTGGCTGGCATAGATATCTTGTCCGTGGAGAAGCCACTCGATGTTGTAAGGATGCGGGTGTGGTGTTGTCGACAATGCCAACTGTTTGATTACCTCTACAGAGATGAGGTTCTTCTATCTTCCGGTATCAACAATAAAATGGAGCGGGGTCCCCTTCACCCACATCTGTGAATGAAAAAGGTGCTCCCCCTCTTCAGGACCTATTGGTTTTTCTGGTTGAATTGTTGCAGTCGCGATAATAGAAGTGGGGTCTGCGTCGATGATCTATCTTCTACAAGTATTTTCAGAATTAGATTCAGAATCAAGGTTGCCTCCTTGTCTTTGGTCTCATCCACCAATGACTGTTTTGTGCGATATTCATCGGTGTTGTGCCAAGAGCTCTTGTGGAAATCACACCATTTTTTGATGTCCTTCTTCATCTTTTCGTGACCCTTATTTTCCTGTGGCTTAGACTAGTTTTCAGGAAGTTGTTTGTTAGGGTCGTCTTTCTCATACTTCGGTTGTTGTGGATTTGAATATCCAAACTCCCATTTGTTCTGGTGCTTAAATTTTTACTCAATTTTAACAACATATCGATAAGCACAACCAAGTGATGAGATGTCTAGAAAATCCATTTTAGTTTGGATTTATCTTTGTATATCCCCGCGGTATTTCAGAACCAGATGTCACTCAGAGTCTTTGATACCAAGATTGGTGCACAACGTATGGAAGATATTGGTGAACTATAGAACCGTTTGGCCCCTCTCTTTCTACAGTGTTGTCCATCTCATGTACTGGTCCTCATATTTGCCAATAGGGTAATACTATTCCTTTACTATATCCACAAAAAAATCCCAAGTGGGCTCGGCTCCATATATTCCAGACTCATCTGTGGAACTTTTCTCCCAGTAAGTTTCCCACCAATGTTTGACATGAGGGAGAGCTTTAAGGAGTGCGAAGCTGATCTCTTCTCTGTCGGAAAAATTGTGAACAAAGAAATAACCTTCTAGCAAATTTAACCATTTGTCTAGGGCTTTTGCATCTCTCTGTCCTTCAAATACAGGAATATCAAAATTAACTTGTACCTTGAAAGGTGAGGTGATTCCAAAGTGGTCGCTTGATGAAGATGTGTATGTTTCTCTCCACATGCATTGAAGGATTTGGGAAAAATTCTCCATCATTTCATCCCTCTGTCATGTGAGATCTTGCTCAAGCAACATATTGATAAGATTGTCTACTCCATCATTTTTCTTTTCTTCTGCCATTGAGGGTTTTTTGGGTGTGCGTGAGTGATTTTCCTCAAGAGAGACAAGCTCGATAACAAAATTTCTATGCTCAGGCTGCATCGGGGACATGCAATGAAAACGATCAAGAGAAGCATGCTCTAATACCACTGATCCGAATTATTTTCGACATGAAATGAGAGCGGAGATATAATAAATAATTGCACAGAGATATCGCAGATATCCCATAATATAACAAAAATGTATCACAGATGCAACCATAAACATAGAGATACAGTAATACACGATTTCTATTAATGAAATAAATGTACAGAGACTGTAAAAATATAGAGTGAAAGACTCGCTAGAATGGTGGTGGCTTATCTCTGAGAAGAGATGTGACGGTTGCGCTCATTCACAAGAAGATTATCTTTTCAATGAGGCTCTAAGGGCCTTTTCAACATAAGGAAAATCCAAAACCCTAACACCAAAAGATGAAAATCCAAAAGGTTTGTGGGCCCCGATGGGGGTAGTTGATACGTCAACTTCTGAGGGGCGTAACTTTTGCATAGGATATTTGTTTGGGGCGCTCGATACACCATTAGAAAGATATATCTCAGGACTACAAATTTTGTGTGAGAAACATCAAAAGTTTGTCCATGGTGCTCCCTGTTTTCCCAAAAAATGTCGTTTAGGGCCTCAAAACGACGTCGGAAGTTCAGGACATGAAAAATTGGTAAAAGTAGAAAATTACCAAAATTTCCTGAAAATTGTTTTGATCCAGTTGGAAAAGGTGGTTGGCCATCGATATCCACCTCGATCAAGCGTACCTGAATTTCAGAGGTTGCGGAATCCTGAAAGTACTGAGAATTTGGTTTCAAAAATGACACGAGCATTTCCAAAATTGAATCTACTTTCAATTCCTATAACTTGTTTTCATTTTCTTTATTTTTATCTAATTTTGTTTAATTTAAAAAAAAAAATCACTGCATAATATTTTCAGCAGACATTATGATTTGATGAAATGAAATATCGGTATCTCTAAAAATATGTAGTGAAAAATTTAGAAAAAAATATATTCATAATCCTTAAACGCTTCTTTTCAAAATGATATATTTAGATTTTAGTTTAAAGTAAAAATTGAGATAGATACAAGGTGTAGAAAAACATGTGTTTAAAATCTGCAACGTTTTCAACTTGGTCAAATTTAGAAAATTCTAGAAATTATAATATTCATCCGTTAGATTCAAATTATAGTCATAATAAAATAGAGTCTCTGTATATTGTTGAAGTATATTTCATTTCTTAAAAACATAAGTTTAATAATAGATACATTTTTGTGGGAAAAAGTAACTCATTATCATTCCTTTCATGTTTAAGGAACATACTATTAAACAATTGTCAAATTGACATATCAAATCATGATAAAAAAAAATTTGAAAAATAGTCATTGGGAAGCTAATAAAAATCTTCACGATTTTTGTTTTTACTGTAACGTGAAATTCTGAATAAAAAAAATACTTTTGTATGCCAGAAGTTGAAGAACTTGTGAAAATACATTTTTTTTTTCTCATAAAACAAGAAAAAGTGTAACCCAACTTCATGATTTCACCCATATATGGAAAAATATAGTTAGGATGGTACAAGGGATGAAAAAACTAGTTTCGGTTAGGAAAATATCAACCATGCAGTTTAACAAATCTATGAACAAAGGTTGTCAAATTTATGTTTTACATGTAACTAACCTACTAAGGGATGAAATCAAACCAATTTTAGAAGACTTTATAGTCCTATGTGGGTTCAAAGATGTGTTTGTAGATGAAATACCTGAAATACCTCCAAAGGCAAAGATAGATTTCTCTATCAATCTATTTCCTGGATCTACCCTAGTATCTAAGGTACCTTATAGGATGAGACTACCCGAATAAATAGAACTGAAAAGTTCAATTACAAGAACTACTCAATAAGGAATATATCAAACCAAGTGTTTATCCTTGGGGATCACTAGTTTTATTCGTTAATAAGAAATATGGGACTTTGAGACTGTGTATTGACTATCAACAACTGAATAAAATTAAAATTAAGAATAAGTATCCCTTACCCATAATTATTGAACTCTTTAACCAAGTTGAAGGATCAAAGATATTTTCTAAACTATATTTAAGGTCTGGTTATCACCAAGTCAGAATAAAGGATGAAGATGTAAATAAAACAACTTTTAGAACAAGTTATGGACACTATGAGTTTGCCATAATCTCATTTGGGCTTACTAATGCACCAACAACCGTTATGTGCTTGATGAATAGTATATTCAACCAATACCTGGATAAATTTGCACTGGATTTTATCGATGATATTTTAGTTTACTCAAAAAAATAAGAACATGAAGAACATCTAAAGATAGTATTGTAGACTTTAAGAGAACATAAATTGTATGCTAAGTTCGAGAAGAGTGACTTCTACCAAAGAAAGATATAGTACTTAAGACATGTGATATCCGAAGATGGTATTGCAGTTGATCTAGAATAGATAAAATCCATTATGGAATAGCCTTTCCCTAAGGATGTAGAAGGAATAAGATCCTTTATGGGAATTACCAGATATTGTTGGAGGTTATCGAATGGTTTTCTAAGATCGCGTACCTGATTACATCATTACAGAAAAAGGGAACAAGATTTACTTGGTCACTAAAATGTCAGGACAACTTTGATAAATTAAAACGTCTGTTAACTATAGCACCTATCCTAAAGGTAGAGGATCCCGATAAATATTTTACAGTTTGTGTGGATGAAAGCAAGGATGAATTAGGAGGTGTATTGACACAAGATGAACATGGCATTTGTTATGAATCTCGTAAACTGAAGGAACATGAATGGAATTATGTGACACACAATTTTGAATTAACAACAATAATTCATGCTTTAAAAATGTGGCAACATTATTTAATGGGAATAAAGTTGATGTTATTAACCAAAAACAGTGGTGTAAAGTATTTGTTCAGTCAACAAGATATCAAGGCAAGGAAAGCAAGATGGCTCGCCTTTTTAAGCGAATTTGACTTCTAGGTACGACACATCAAAGGTAAGGAAAACAAGGTCTGAGATGCAGTAAGTCGAAGGACTAACAGACTCTATGAAATAAGCATCAACAAAAAAGAAATCAATATCGAACAAAGAATAAAATCTACAAGTAATAATGACTAAATTTGATGAAAACAACAACAAAATTGCAAGGAAATGCTGAAAAATTGAATAGAGAAGATCCGAGTTTAGACAAAAATGGAGTATTAGGTTTCAAAAACCAACTGTATGTACAAAATTATATTGATTTAAAGATAACAATTCTTAACAAACTGCAAAAAAAGACATATTCTGGTCACCCAGGATACCAGGAAACTATAACAAACTTAAGAAAATTGTTTTATTGGCCTTACATGAAGAACAAAACAACTGAATATTTATCTAAATGCTTAGATTGTCAAGAGGTAAAGGCTGAACATCAACACCCATCAGGTCTGTCACAACCTCTGCCTATACTAGAATGGAAATGGGAGATTATCTCGATGGACTTTATCACAGGTTTGCCTAAGACTCAAAGGAAAAATGACTTGATTATGGTAGTAATTGATAAACTAAGCAAATCTACACATTTTATACCTGTAAAATATTCCTATAAAGCGATTAATATCATTGAATTTTTTATGAAATAAATATTTAGATTGCATGGAATTTCTAAGATGGTGATTTCCGATAGAGATTTCAAATTTACGTCAATTTTTTTGAACGAATTGTTTGCAAGATTGGATACTAACTTGAATTTTAGCACAAGCTACCATCCACAAATGGATGGGAAGCTAGAACAAACAAACCATATTATCGAAGACATGTTTCTAATGTGTGTAAGGATGAAACAAAATAAGTGGGAGGAGTACCTCCACTTAGTTGAATTTTCTTACAAAAATGGTTATCATACATCATGATGTAGGAGCATCGCTTCACCTCAGCCATGTGCCAGGTAGCCATCACATCAATGCATATTCAAGAGAGGGAGAGACACCAACCCTCCCATTTTTAAAGTTTAAATATGATCCTATATGGATTTATGATGTAAGGTTGAGTGAAAACCAACCCATTTCTTTGAGAATACAGAACATAATGTCTCCTTTAATGGCTAACAGATTGATGTCTCTAGATTTAATTCAGACTAGATAGACATTAAATAAAATTAAATGTAATGGATGAGTTTAGGTAGCTTGGAGGAAAAGGCTCGAGGATCCTCTCTTTTATAAAGAGATTTTGGTATTAGAAAAGAGTAAGGAAGTTTAGGAGAAGGAGAGTAAGGAGAGGAGAGAGTCGAGACTCAGTTGCAGACTGATCTCACCCCCATTGTAAATAAACATTCATATTAATACAAAGAGCATTTTTTCCTACATATGATTCTCTGTGTGCTTCTATGTGTTCCACGAGTGTTATCTCTGTGTGTTTATGAATGTATGATATATATGTTTGATACGTTTCCATATGTAGGGATAATATAATATTCCACTATCTGGTTGAGAGTTGCAGAGTTTTTTTGGGTTCTTTAGGTTGTGCAAGGATTGCACAATAGGGTATTGAAACTCTGTAGCCAATGAAAGGAGTGTGCATATGAACTATTTTGAGTAAAAGAAGAACGTGCCAGGAGGGCACACGAGAAAATTCATAATATCAGGAGGATTCTCAAGGTTGTTGAATACCTTAGAGGAGAAACTGTGTAGAGGAAGAAAAGAGAGACAGGGTAAATTGTGATTTAATGTATTTTAATGAGAAATTTTCTCGAACCCTTTTCTTATTAGTGACTATATTTATGGAACCTACATAATGATTTATTAGCATTAAACGACACTAAATTCATATTGGGAAAAACGTGAAGGTGGCAGGGATGAATGAAAGAAATTAGGATTTGGGAACTTTTGTGAACCCTCCAACCCGAGAACCCACAAACCTGCGGTTTCAAATGATAGAAAACAAGCTAAGTGTTAGGAACAATCGGTCAGACTTCAATATAAGATAAATGAAATATTTAGGACCTCGATACTCATGAAAATTTAGGCTTTCATAATGTAGATCGAAGATCTTTGGGTGAAAAATGGATACTGTGAAACTTGGGATATGAAAGCTTGAACCCACGAACCTGTGACTGCAAAAAATGTTAAGTATATAATAATACGGTGTTCAGTCAGACTCATGATATGGGATTATGGATGGATATCAAGATACGTGAGTCTACCAATCCATGAACCCATCGTTTTTGAGAAAATGACTAAGTATAGTAACTATAAAGGGAAAAGAGAAGCGAAAAAAGAAAAGGGGAAAAGAGGCTAGGTATAGAAAAGGGAAAATAAATCGAAAAAGGAATTTGGGAAAATAGAAAGGAGAGGGAAAATTCAGAAGCGAGAATTGATATCAACATGTTCTTTCTCTCAAACTCTCTATATTACAACAATAGACCATCAACAATCACCCAAACTACGAACTGATGAACGAATGAATGAACCCTTTTTTCTTTCCATTTCTCCCTTTCATTTCCTTCTCTACTCTAATTCTCAATGAATTTCATTTATTATTCACTTACTCTGATGATTTCCAGTTCCACACATTTTTTCCACCAGTATGCATCTCACGTCACCTCTTTGGAGTCGTTGTAGTCTTAATTAACTTTCCATCTCATTCCTTAAATACTCGATGATCTCTCATGTATCCTGGAGTAATCATTCAAGAAGATCTCTTGAAGATTCTTTTCTTTATTTCAATGTGCATGTGGTGTCTTTTTTATTTCCAATATGTGTAGAAAAGTTCAAACCAATACACATATAATGAAATTCTAACTGGCGTACCTAAAGAAACTTAAGTTGGTTCATGTGCCTCATTTCATCCATTGTGAAACTATTGGTGTATGTGAAAAACTGTAGTGGATGCACACAACCTTTATCCAAAAACTTTGGGTGCCAACATGGGGATCAATAATTTTAAGCCTAATTTAATGGGAACCATTACTCATTTGGGAGACCATTGATATTTTCTCCAATGTATTTTTTCTCTACACTCTAGAACTTAAATATATATTGTTTCCACAAGGAAACAATGTGTTCAACATTAAACAACACACATAGTACTATACTTATGTTTCTCAACCAATTGCAGTCTTAGTACTATATGCACATTCTATTCCTAACTCTCTTTGTACTATATCCTCAATAATTGTGTTAGAGATTCTTATGTCATACTTGATAAGTGAATCCCCAAATATGTACTCTTTTTTTATAGCAATTCTATTTTTCCAAATGTGTTTTTAAAACGAGAGCCACATCTCTGTAGTTTTTTTTCACTATAGGGTTGACATTTGTTGTTTACATTTTGGAATACCACCTAGCACATTTATTTATTTTCACTAACAAAGTCACTCTCACCACCACACAAACCCATCCTTCCTCTGAACACACCCTTTATGGGAAATATGGACACAATTGGATTCATTCCTATGATCTCATCCAAAAGGTTCAAACCATAACTTCTTATTACAATATGGATATTTTGGAATTCTCATTGTATG